>JAQBSW010014404.1:0-11731 GCA_029291075.1 Eudiplozoon nipponicum
ACTGGAGTAACAGGTGTTCGGAAATTGTTGTAATTCTCAATTTGGGTGAACTTTAGCATAAATTGATATCCATCAGGTTGGTATCATGTACCGACTCGGAAACCATAGTGTTAGTATCCGGTACTCATCGATTTCAAAAAAGGTATCAGTTACTAACACAATAGCCATAGTGTTAGTATCCTTTACAGACTCGGTATATATATTATATAGTGTGAGTTAGCGTTGAAGTCGCATTGTCGTAGACTTTATATGATGTTAGCTTCACTATTGCAGGTTTACACATTCGTCTAGGAGATTGTACCGTCCTATTATTCCACATTCTTCGACCAAATATATAGTGGTTAAAGGGCGTAATACCGGCTCCTACTGATGAGTCGCCAGTAAGCACGAAACGAATGTGCATGAGATTATACTTTCCGTTCATGCTGCCTTTGGTTTATCCTTCTGGTCACAACTGAACTAATTTGTTACTAGGTTCGCAAAACCTAATACATACTTGCATATATATTAGTTCTTCGCAACAAACAGTATTTAACTGTAATATATTGAATTGAATGATGTCATGCTTACCGCGAAATGTGATAACTGATATCGATCAAGGCCAGAGTGTATGGTTTAACTGGAGTAACAGGTGTTCGGAAATTGTTGTAATTCTCAATTTGGGTGAACTTTAGCATAAATTGATATCCATCAGGTTGGTATCATGTACCGACTCGGAAACCATAGTGTTAGTATCCGGTACTCATCGATTTCAAAAAAGGTATCAGTTACTAACACAATAGCCATAGTGTTAGTATCCTTTACAGACTCGGTATATATATTATATAGTGTGAGTTAGCGTTGAAGTCGCATTGTCGTAGACTTTATATGATGTTAGCTTCACTATTGCAGGTTTACACATTCGTCTAGGAGATTGTACCGTCCTATTATTCCACATTCTTCGACCAAATATATAGTGGTTAAAGGGCGTAATACCGGCTCCTACTGATGAGTCGCCAGTAAGCACGAAACGAATGTGCATGAGATTATACTTTCCGTTCATGCTGCCTTTGGTTTATCCTTCTGGTCACAACTGAACTAATTTGTTACTAGGTTCGCAACACCTAATACATACTTGCATATATATTAGTTCTTCGCAACAAACAGTATTTAACTGTAATATATTGAATTGAATGATGTCATGCTTACCGCGAAATGTGATAACTGATATCGATCAAGGCCAGAGTGTATGGTTTAACTGGAGTAACAGGTGTTCGGAAATTGTTGTAATTCTCAATTTGGGTGAACTTTAGCATAAATTGATATCCATCAGGTTGGTATCATGTACCGACTCGGAAACCATAGTGTTAGTATCCGGTACTCATCGATTTCAAAAAAGGTATCAGTTACTAACACAATAGCCATAGTGTTAGTATCCTTTACAGACTCGGTATATATATTATATAGTGTGAGTTAGCGTTGAAGTCGCATTGTCGTAGACTTTATATGATGTTAGCTTCACTATTGCAGGTTTACACATTCGTCTAGGAGATTGTACCGTCCTATTATTCCACATTCTTCGACCAAATATATAGTGGTTAAAGGGCGTAATACCGGCTCCTACTGATGAGTCGCCAGTAAGCACGAAACGAATGTGCATGAGATTATACTTTCCGTTCATGCTGCCTTTGGTTTATCCTTCTGGTCACAACTGAACTAATTTGTTACTAGGTTCGCAACACCTAATACATACTTGCATATATATTAGTTCTTCGCAACAAACAGTATTTAACTGTAATATATTGAATTGAATGATGTCATGCTTACCGCGAAATGTGATAACTGATATCGATGAAGGCCAGAGTGTATGGTTTAACTGGAGTAACAGGTGTTCGGAAATTGTTGTAATTCTCAATTTGGGTGAACTTTAGCATAAATTTATATCCATCAGGTTGGTATCATGTACCGACTCGGAAACCATAGTGTTAGTATCCGGTACTCATCGATTTCAAAAAAGGTATCAGTTACTAACACAATAGCCATAGTGTTAGTATCCTTTACAGACTCGGTATATATATTATATAGTGTGAGTTAGCATTGAAGTCGCATTGTCGTTGACTTTAGATTATGTTAGCTTCACTATTACAGGTTTACACATTCGTCTAGGAGATTGTACCGTCCTATTATTCCACATTCTTCTACCAAATATATAGTGGTTAAAGGGCGTAATACCGGCTCCTACTGATGAGTCGCCAGTAAGCACGAAACGAATGTGCATGAGATTATACTTTCCGTTCATGCTGCCTTTGGTTTATCCTTCTGGTCACAACTGAACTAATTTGTTACTAGGTTCGCAACACCTAATACATACTTGCATATATATTAGTTCTTCGCAACAAACAGTATTTAACTGTAATATATTGAATTGAATGATGTCATGCTTACCGCGAAATGTGATAACTGATATCGATCAAGGCCAGAGTGTATGGTTTAACTGGAGTAACAGGTGTTCGGAAATTGTTGTAATTCTCAATTTGGGTGAACTTTAGCATAAATTGATATCCATCAGGTTGGTATCATGTACCGACTCGGAAACCATAGTGTTAGTATCCGGTACTCATCGATTTCAAAAAAGGTATCAGTTACTAACACAATAGCCATAGTGTTAGTATCCTTTACAGACTCGGTATATATATTATATAGTGTGAGTTAGCGTTGAAGTCGCATTGTCGTTGACTTTATATGATGTTAGCTTCACTATTGCAGGTTTACACATTCGTCTAGGAGATTGTACCGTCCTATTATTCCACATTCTTCGACCAAATATATAGTGGTTAAAGGGCGTAATACCGGCTCCTACTGATGAGTCGCCAGTAAGCACGAAACGAATGTGCATGAGATTATACTTTCCGTTCATGCTGCCTTTGGTTTATCCTTCTGGTCACAACTGAACTAATTTGTTACTAGGTTCGCAAAACCTAATACATACTTGCATATATATTAGTTCTTCGCAACAAACAGTATTTAACTGTAATATATTGAATTGAATGATGTCATGCTTACCGCGAAATGTGATAACTGATATCGATGAAGGCCAGAGTGTATGGTTTAACTGGAGTAACAGGTGTTCGGAAATTGTTGTAATTCTCAATTTGGGTGAACTTTAGCATAAATTGATATCCATCAGGTTGGTATCATGTACCGACTCGGAAACCATAGTGTTAGTATCCGGTACTCATCGATTTCAAAAAAGGTATCAGTTACTAACACAATAGCCATAGTGTTAGTATCCTTTACAGACTCGGTATATATATTATATAGTGTGAGTTAGCGTTGAAGTCGCATTGTCGTAGACTTTATATGATGTTAGCTTCACTATTGCAGGTTTACACATTCGTCTAGGAGATTGTACCGTCCTATTATTCCACATTCTTCGACCAAATATATAGTGGTTAAAGGGCGTAATACCGGCTCCTACTGATGAGTCGCCAGTAAGCACGAAACGAATGTGCATGAGATTATACTTTCCGTTCATGCTGCCTTTGGTTTATCCTTCTGGTCACAACTGAACTAATTTGTTACTAGGTTCGCAACACCTAATACATACTTGCATATATATTAGTTCTTCGCAACAAACAGTATTTAACTGTAATATATTGAATTGAATGATGTCATGCTTACCGCGAAATGTGATAACTGATATCGATCAAGGCCAGAGTGTATGGTTTAACTGGAGTAACAGGTGTTCGGAAATTGTTGTAATTCTCAATTTGGGTGAACTTTAGCATAAATTGATATCCATCAGGTTGGTATCATGTACCGACTCGGAAACCATAGTGTTAGTATCCGGTACTCATTGATTTCAAAAAAGGTATCAGTTACTAACACAATAGCCATAGTGTTAGTATCCTTTACAGATTCGGTATATATATTATATAGTGTGAGTTAGCGTTGAAGTCGAATTGTCGTAGACTTTATATAATGTTAGCTTCACTATTGCAGGTTTACACATTCGTCTAGGAGATTGTACCGTCCTATTATTCCACATTCTTCGACCAAATATATAGTGGTTAAAGGGCGTAATACCGGCTCCTACTGATGAGTCGCCAGTAAGCACGAAACGAATGTGCATGAGATTATACTTTCCGTTCATGCTGCCTTTGGTTTATCCTTCTGGTCACAACTGAACTAATTTGTTACTAGGTTCGCAACACCTAATACATACTTGCATATATATTAGTTCTTCGCAACAAACAGTATTTAACTGTAATATATTGAATTGAATGATGTCATGCTTACCGCGAAATGTGATAACTGATATCGATGAAGGCCAGAGTGTATGGTTTAACTGGAGTAACAGGTGTTCGGAAATTGTTGTAATTCTCAATTTGGGTGAACTTTAGCATAAATTGATATCCATCAGGTTGGTATCATGAACCGACTCGGAAACCATAGTGTTAGTATCCGGTACTTATTGATTTCAATAAAGGTATCAGTCACTAGCACATTAGCCACAGTGTATGTATCCTTTACAGATTCGGTATATATATTATATACTGTGAGTTAGCGTTGAAGTCGCATTGTCGAAGACTTCGTATGATGATAGCTTCACTATTGCAGGTTTACACATTCGTCCAGGAGATTGTACCGTCCTATTTTTCCACATCCTTCGACCAAATATATAGTGGTTAAAGGGCGTAATACCGGCGCCTACTGATGAGTCGCACGTAAGCACGAAACGAATGTGCATGAGATTATATTTTCCGTTCATGCTGCCTTTGGTTTATCCTTCTGGTCACAACTGAACTAATTTGTTACTAGGTTCGCAAAACCTAATACATACTTGCATATATGTTAGTTCTTCGCAACAAACAGTATTTAACTGTAATATATTGAATTGAATGATGTCTTGCTTACCGCGAAATGTGATAACAGATATCGATGAAGGCCAGAGTGTATGGTTTAACTGGAGTAACAGGTGTTCGGAAATTGTTGTAATTCTCAATTTGGGTGAACTTTAGCATAAATTGATATCGATCAGGTAGGTATCATGTACCGACTCGGGAACTATAGTGTTAGTATCCGATACTCATTGATTTCAATAAAGGAATCAGTTATTAACACAATAGCCATAGTGTTAGTATCCTTTACAGATTCGCTATATATATTATATAGTGTGAGTTAGCGTTGAAGTCGCATTATCTTAGACTGTATATGATGTTAACTTCACTATTGCATGTTTACACATTCGTCTAGGAGATTGTACCGTCCTATTATTCCACATTCTTCGACCAAATATGTAGTGGTTAAAGGGCGTAATACCGGCTCCTACTGATGAGTCGCCAGTAAGCACGAAACGAATGTGCATGAGATTATACTTTCCGTTCATACTGCCTTTGGTTTATCCTTCTGGTCACAACTGAACTAATTTGTTACTAGGTTCGCAACACCTAATACATACTTGCATATATATTAATACTTCGCAACAAACAATATTTAACTGTAATATATTGAATTGAATGATGTCATGCATACCGCTAAATGCGATAGCTGATATTGATCAAGGCCAGAGTGTATGGTTTAACTGGAGTAACTGGTGTTCGGAAATTGTTGTAATGCTCAATTTGGGTGAACTTTAGCATAAATTGATATCCATCAGGTTGGTATCATGTACCGACTCGGAAACATAGTGTTAGTATCCGGTACTCATTGATTTCAATAAAGATATAAGTTACTAACACAATAGCCATAGTGATAGTAACCTTTACAGAGTCGGTATATATATTGTAGAGTGTGAGTTAGCGTTGAGGTCGCATTGTCGAAGACTTAATTTGATGTTAGCTTCACTATTGCAGGTTTACACATTCGTCCAGGAGATTGTACCGTCCTATTTTTCCACATACTTTGACCAAATATATAGTGGTTAAAGGGCGTAATACCGGCTCCTACTGATGAGTCGCCAGTAAGCACGAAACGAATGTGCATGAGATTATACATTCCATTCATGCTGCCTTTGGTTTATCCTTCTGGTCACAACTGAACTAATTTGTTACTAGGTTCGCAAAACCTAATACATACTTGCATATATATTGGTTCTTCGCAACAAACAGTATTTAACTGTAATATATTGAATTAAATGATGTCATGCTTACCGCGAAATGTGATAACTGATATCGATGAAGGCCAGAGTGTATGGTTTAACTGGAGTAACAGGTGTTCGGAAATTGTTGTAATTCTCAATTTTGGTGAACTTTAGCATAAATTGATATCCATCAGGTTGGTATCATGTATCGACTCGGAAACCATAGTGTTAGTATCCGGTACTCATCGATTTCAAAAAAGGTATCAGTTACTAACACAATAACCATAGTGTTAGTATCCTTTACAGACTCGGTATATATATTATATAGTGTGAGTTAGCATTGAAGTCGTATTGTCGTAGACTTTAGATGATGTTAGCTTCACTATTACAGGTTTACACATTCGTCTAGGAGATTGTACCGTCCCACTATTCCACATTCTTCTACCAAATATATAGTGGTTAAAGGGCGTAATACCGGCTCCTACTGATGAGTCGCCAGTAAGCACGAAACGAATGTGCATGAGATTATACTTACCGTTCATGCTGCCTTTGGTTTATCCTTCTGGTCACAACTGAACTAATTCGTTACTAGGTTCGCAAAACCTAATACATACTTGCATATATATTAGTTCTTCGCAACAAACAGTATTTAACTGTAATATATTGAATTGAATGATGTCATTCTTACCGCGAAATGTGATAACTGATATCGATCAAGGCCAGAGTGTATGGTTTAACTGGAGTTACTTGTGTTCGGAAATTGTTGTAATGCTCAATTTGGGTGAACTTTAGCATAAATTGATATCCATCAGTTTGGTATCATGTACCGACTCGGAAACCATAGTGTTGGTATCCGGTGATCTTTGATTACAAAAAAGGTGTGCGTTACTAACACAATAGCCACAGTGTTAGTATCCTTTACAGATTCGGTATATATAATATATAGTGTGAGTTAGCGTTGAAATCGCATTGTCGTAGACTTTATATGATGTTAGCTACACTATTGCAGGTTTACGCATTCGTCTAGGAGAACTTACTGTCCATTATTCCACATTCTTCGACCAAATATCTAGTGGTTAAAGCGCGTAATAGCGGCTCCTACTGATGAGTCGCCAGTAAGCGCGAAACGAATGTGCATAACTTTATACTTTCTGTCCATGCTGCCTTTGGTTTATCCTTCTTGTCACAACTGAACTAATTTGTTAGTAGATTCGCAAAACCTCATTCATACTTGCATATATATAATTTCTTCGAAACAAGCAGTATTTAACTGTAATATATGGAATTGAATGATGTCATGCTTACCGCTAAATGTGATAACTGGTATCGATCAAGGCCAGAGTGTATGGTTTCACTGGAGTAACTGGTGTTCGGAAATTGTTGTAATGCTCAATTTGGGTGAACTTTAGCATAAATTGATATCCATCAGGTTGGTATCATGTCCCGACTCGGAAACCATAGTGTTCGTATCCGGTACTCATTGATTACAAAAAAGTTATAAGTTACTAACACAATAGCCATAGTGTTATTATCCTTTACAGATTCGGTATATATATTATACAGTGTGAGGTAGCGTTGCAGTCGAATTTTCGTAGACTTTATATAATGTTAGCTTCACTATTGCAGGTTCACACATTCGTCTAGGAGATTGTAGCCTCCTATTATTCCACATTTTTCGACCAAATATATAGTGGTTAATGGGCGTAATACCGGCTCCTAATGATGAGTCGCCAGTAAGCAGGAAACGAATGTGCATGAGGTTATACATTTCGTTCATGCTGCCTTTGGTTTATCCTTCTGGTCACAACTGAACTAATTTGTTACTAGTTTCGCAACACCTAATACATATTTGCATATATATTAGTTCTTCGCATCACACAGTATTTAACTGTAATATATTGAATTGAATGATGTCATGCTTACGGCGAAATGTGATAACTGATATCGATCAAGGCCAGAGTGCATGGTTTAATTGGAGTAACTTGTGTTCGGAAATTGTTGTAATGCTCAATGTGGGTGAACTTTAGCATAAATTGATATCCATCAGTTTGGTATCATGTACCGACTCGGAAACCATAGTGTTGGTATCCGGTACTCTTTGATTACAAAAAAGGTGTGCGTTACTAACACAATAGCCATAGTGTTAGTATCCATTACAGATTCGGTATATATAATATATAGTGTGAGTTAGCGTTGAAATCGCATTGTCGTAGACAATATATGATGATAGCTTCACTATTGCAGGTTTACGCATTCGTCTAGGAGACTGTACCGTCCATTATTCCACATTCTTCGACCAAATATCTAGTGGTTAAAGGGCGTTATAGCGGCTCCTACTGATGAGTCGCCAGTAAGCAGGAAACGAATGTGCATGAGATTATACATTCCGTTCATGCTGTCCTTGGTTTATCCTTCTGGTCACAACTGAACTAATTTGTTACTAGTTTCGCAACACCTAATACATATTTGCATATATATTAGTTCTCCGTAACAAACAGTATTTAACTGTAATATATTGAATTGAATGATGTCATGCTTACCGCGAAATGTGATAACTGGTATCGATGAAGGCCAGAGTGTATGGTTTAACTGGAGTAACAGGTGTTCGGAAATTGTTGTAATGCTCAATTTGGGTGAACTTTAGCATAAATTTATATCCATCAGGTTGGTATCATGTACCGACTCGGAAACCATAGTGTTGGTATCCGGTACTCATCTATTTCAAAAAAGGTATCAGTTACTAACACAATAGCCATAGTGTTAGTATCCTTTACAGACTCCGTATATATATTATACAGTGTGAGTTAGCATTGAAGTCGTATTGTCGTTGACTTTAGATTATGTTAGCTTCACTATTACAGGTTTACACATTCGTCTAGGAGATTGTACCGTCCTATTATTCCACATTCTTCTACCGAATATATAGTGCTTAAAGGGCGTAATACCGGCTCCTACTGATGAGTCGCCAGTAAGCACGAAACGAATGTGCATGAGATTATACTTTCCGTTCATGCTGACTTTGGTTTATCCATCTGGTTACAACTGATCTAATTTATTACTAGGCTCGAAACACGTAATACATACCCGCATATATATTAGTTCTTGAAACAAACAGTATTTAACTGTAATATATTGAATAGAATGATGTAATGCTTACCGCGAAATGTGATAACTGGAATCGATCAAGGCCAGAGTGTATGGTTTCACTGGAGTAACTGGTGTTCGGAAATTGTTGTAATGCTCAATTTGGGTGAACTTTAGCATAAATTGATATCCATCAGGTTGGTATCATGTCCCGACTCGGAAACCATAGTGTTCGTATCCGGTACTCATTGATTACAAAAAAGTTATAAGTTACTTACACAATAGCCATAGTGTTATTATATTTACAGATTCGGTATATATAATATATAGTGTGAGATAACGTTGAAGTCGAATTGTCGTTGACTTTATATAATGTTAGCTTCACTATTGCAGGTTCACACATTCGTCTAGGAGATTGTAGCCTCCTATTATTCCACATTTTTCGACCAAATATATAGTGGTTAATGGTGTAATACCGGATCCTAATGATGAGTCGCCAGTAAGCAGGAAACGAATGTGCATGAGGTTATACATTTCGTTCATGCTGCCTTTGGTTTATCCTTCTGGTCACAACTGAACTAATTTGTTACTAGTTTCGCAACACCTAATACATATTTGCATATATATTAGTTCTTCGCATCAAACAGTATTTAACTGTAATATATTGAATTGAATGATGTCATGCTTACGGCGAAATGTGATAACTGATATCGATCAAGGCCAGAGTGTATGGTTTAATTGGAGTAACTTGTGTTCGGAAATTGTTGTAATGCTCAATTTGGGTGAACTTTAGCATAAATTGATATCCATCAGTTTGGTATCATGTACCGACTCGGAAACCATAGTGTTGGTATCCCGTACTCTTTGATTACAAAAAAGGTGTGCGTTACTAACACAATAGCCATAGTGTTAGTATCCTTTACAGATTCGGTATATATAATAAATAGTGTGAGTTAGCGTTGAAATCGCATTGTCGTAGACAATATATGATGATAGCTTCACTATTGCAGGTTTACGCATTCGTCTTGGAGACTGTACCGTCCATTATTCCACATTCTTCGACCAAATATCTAGTGGTTAAAGGGCGTTATAGCGGCTCCTACTGATGAGTCGCCAGTAAGCAGGAAACGAATGTGCATGAGATTATACATTCCGTTCATGCTGTCCTTGGTTTATCCTTCTGGTCACAACTGAACTAATTTGTTACTAGTTTCGCAACACCTAATACATATTTGCATATATAATAATTCTTCGCAACAAACAGTTTGTAACTGTAATATATTGAATTGAATGATGTCATGCTTACCGCGAAATGTGATAACTGGTATCGATCAAGGCCAGAGTGTATGGTTTCACTGGAGTAACTGGTGTCCGGAAATTGTTGTAATGCTCAATTTGGGTGAACTTTAGCATAAATTGATATCCATCAGGTTGGTATCATGTCCCGACTCGGAAACCATAGTGTTGGTATCCGGTACTCATTGATTACAAAAAAGTTATAAGTTACTAACACAATAGCCATAGTGTTATTATCCTTTACAGATTCGGTATATATATTATATAGTGTGAGATAGCGTTGAAGTCGAATTGTCGTAGACTTTATATAATGTTAGCTTCACTATTGCAGGTTCACACATTCGTCTAGGAGATTGTAGCCTCCTATTATTCCACATTTTTCGACCAAATATATAGTGGTTAAAGGGCGTAATACCGGATCCTAATGATGAGTCGCCAGTAAGCAGGAAACGAATGTGCATGAGATTATACATTCCGTTCATGCTGCCCTTGGTTTATCCTTCTGGTCACAACTGAACTAATTTGTTACTAGCTTCGCAACACCTAATACATATTTGCATATATATTAGTTCTTCGCAACAAACAGTATTTAACTGTAATATATTGAATTGAATGATGTCATGCTTACCGCGAAATGTGATAACTGATATCGATGAAGGCCAGAGTGTATGGTTTCACTGGAGTAACAGGTGTTCGGAAATTGTTGTAATTCTCAATTTGGGTGAACTTTAGCATAAATTGATATCCATCAGGTTGGTATCATGTACCGACTCGGAAACCATAGTGTTAGTATCCGGTACTCATCGATTTCAAAAAGGTATCGGTTACTAACACAATAGCCATAGTGTTAGTATCCTTTACAGATTCGGTATATATATTATATAGTGTGAGTAAGCGTTGAAGTCGCATTGTCGTTGACTTTAGATGATGTTAGCTTCACTATTGCAGGTTCACACATTCGTCTAGGAGATTGTACCGTCCTATTATTCCACATTCTTTGACCAAATATATAGTGGTTAAAGGGCGTAATACCGGCTCCTACTGATGAGTCGCTAGTAAGCACGAAACGAATGTGCATGAGATTATACTTTCCGTTCATGCTGACTTTGGTTTATCCATCTGGTTACAACTGATCTAATTTATTACTAGGCTCGCAACACGTAATACATACCTGCATATATATTAGTTCTTGAAACAAACAGTATTTAACTGTAATATATTGAATAGAATGATGTAATGCTTACCGCGAAATGTGATAACTGGTATCGATCAAGGCCAGAGTGTATGGTT
>JAQBSW010014405.1:0-11731 GCA_029291075.1 Eudiplozoon nipponicum
AGGATATGTCGCTATTAAATATAATTAAACCGTTTAGCCTTCAAATTAACTTTCCAGTTCCAAATATAACCATCAGTTTGTTAAAAGATTACCTAATACGTAATATCCATTAAATTAATTACACAAAGTGATCTATCTAAAGAGCATGCATAATTCTCAAAATTCGTTAATCGTTAGCATATGTGTACTGGCAGCTAGTAAAATCGTATGTTGGTCAAACCATTCGTCAAATCAAAGTAAGAAGAAGAAGAAGAGAACATAGAACTGCGTGTAAGTATGGGCGTGTTGCTAGTTTCGATCTTCCTCGTCATGTAGTGGAGACTGGGGGGATTGTAATCGTAACAGGAGGACGAGATTGATCAGATCATTTATCGAAATTTTCGAATACAGCATTAGCTAATGGTAAGAAAAAAGATAACATGAATCGAAATTTGCTGCTAGTTTCACTTATAGATTAAGAATATCGGATTAAGATGGGACTAGTGAGTCTGTAATCCTATGACTGGTCAATCAATTATTGAGACAACAATCCTTCCTAATTTTATCCTTTAACTGTTCTTCTATTGTTTAGGGTCCTTCGTAAAGTGAACGTTTATTAAATGATTTTCATCTTTCCTTTTGTTGCTTAACTTTTTATTAATTAGTTTTCATAACTATTTTATTTATTTCACATCTTAATTAAGCTTCTTTTTTTTACTAAATTAATTCAATTGCCTAAATATGAATTTTTTTTGTACCTTTCCTCCATCCTATCTATTTAGATTATTCCTTAATTAAACCTTTTCAAATGTTAAGAATAAAATAATTAGTCTTACGCGTGCAAAGGGTAAATAAACATCTATTAACTGCAGTTAAATTTACATTGATATATGTGTGTATTAATTATGCTTAATTGAATAAGTTTGTCAACATCCGCTATTAAACACGTTAGTCATAAGTGAAACTAGAGTTGTTTTAATGAAATTTCACAAGTGCATGGTTTGTCTGTTTTCCAATTTTTATCACTTGTCTTGACAAGAGCCTATGAAGCGTGTATCAGATTTACAGCGTTCTCCACCCTATAATGTGAGGGCGATCGCAATTACATTATTTTACATGGTGAGTATAAATCAATACGTCTAACGCATGTAAATTGTAAACTCATATTTAACCACCCCTGTTTTTTATAAAGCAGTTATGGACACACACATACACGTGACACAAAGCAATCTAGTCAAAGTTTGTTCAGAATTATAAGTAATATAACTAGAGGAAATATCCCACCTGCTTCATTAGTTCGTTTTTTTTAAAACTTGTATTGAACTGTGGACCGAAGAACGACACCGCATGCCGTTTCCGAAATATAACCTACAAAAAAAAAACAACGGAACTCAAACTTTGTTAGTCACAACACAGTTCAGGAAATTTTTGAAATCCACTTTCGCAACTTTTTCGTTCTTTAAAGCAACTAATGAGGTAGTCTTAATCACTGGATATTGTTGATGTTCCAGTAGACAGGAAAAGATGTTTCTACCAATTTCTGACGTACCATGTTAAGAGTAAAAAATATAAGATATTTCAAAATCCAATTATAGCCATTATTGCATTAGCGCGGTTGAAATGGAAATGGCTTCAGCCCGGATTGGTTCAAGATACTGTTTTGCAATTGCATATTACCTGTTGCTCACCTAGTAAGAAATTTGTTCAAATGTAACCAAAGATTATACTAAAGACAGCATAAACGGAAAGTATAATCTTATGCATATTCGTTTCGTGCTAAATGGCGACTCATCAATAGGAGTCGGTATTACGCCCCTTACCCATTATATATTTAGGTGATAAATGTGGAAAAATAGGACGGTCTAATCGCATATACGGATGTGTAAACCTGAAGCGGTGAAACTAACTTCAAATAAAATCTTTGAAGAAGCGACTTCAGTGACAACCCACGATGTATATTATACAAGCCGAATCTGTAAAGGGAACCAACACTATGGATATTGTGTCAGTACCAGATAACAACGTTATGGTACCGAAAATGTACATGGTTGCCGATTCGGTACATGGCGCAAGCACGATGGATTTCAATTTATTCTAACGTTCACCAAAATGGAGAATTACAAAGATTTCTGAACACCTGTAACTCCAACAAATCCATATACTCTGGCATTGGTCGATATCAGTTGTCAAATTTCGCAGTAATCATGATTTAATTTAATTAAATGTATAACGGTTAGACACTTTGTGGCAGAGAACTAATATATATGCACTTGTGTATTAGGTTTTGTGCATCGAGTAGTAAATTAGTTAGCAAGCTATTTTTTTGCTTAAAAGTGCAAAAAATTATTAAAACATAATTCAAGCTGGATTGAAATAGAAGCATCACCAACAGATCTTCAGATGTAACACGTGTCCAAAAAAAGGCACATCGAGTGATTGCAGACAAATTCAAAATGAAAGTCATGGCACATCATATAGTTCTATGAGAAAGAATTATGCATAGCAAAATTGCAAGATAGATATAATTGGAAGAACGTAAATAGTACTAACGGATCTAGAATATTTGCCAAAGATATTGTTAGAAATATTATTTATTAATAAAAGCTTAACTATTGAGTAAAACTATTCGTTCTCATATATTAGTAGAAATATATTAATTGACTTACTAGCGCGGACTATAAATATATATTTGTGCGTGAATGTGTGCGTGTAGGGGTCCTACTTTTTTTACAGTATGATATCTGAGATCTGGTTATTCCTGTTGTAATGGGTTGAGTTTTGGTCATATTTGATTTGTTGTCAATTGCGAGAAATGAAAGGCAACTTACGGATGGAAACAATCGTACACATAAAGGCTAAACAAGCGGCCGCTTGGCCAAAAATCAATTCATTACAAAAAAGTAATCAGATATCAAACATCAATCTATATTACAATGAGAATAACTCCCAAAAGCACACAGACGCGAACAATACGGATATTCACCCACAAATCATCCCGATATAAGCCAACAAGAAATAGAAGTAAAACAGAAACTCAGACTAGTTGTCACTCACACTCCCATCAGAAAATATGAAGGCAATCTCAGTTACGTCATTTTTCATGAAGTGGATAAATGAAATAGTCTAACGCATGCAAAAGGTAAATTCTTATTCAGCCACCGTAGTCTCACTTGGTTAAATAAACATAATAGTTACGGAATTGCACACACAGACACATGTAACACGCAACTATCTAGTGAAAGATAAGTCTGAAGTATAAATGATATGGCCAGAGGAAATATCGCGCTTGCTTCATTAGTTTATTTTGTAAAACTTGTGAGGATGGACCAACTGACGAAGGCTGCCGATAAACGCAGCACAAAATATATTGTTGAAGAAAGAAAACTACTTAAAAATTAACTGCGTTGGTCAAAACGCAGATCAGGTAATGTCACTTACTTAATCAAATGAAAAACCAGGCTATATATAGAAATATTCTTGAAGGCACTTCACCGATGAGGCCTGGCGTGTGTAATCAACTTAACGAAAGAATTTTTTGCTGGCTTGTAACTTGTGAGCAGGAACAAAGACACCACAACATCGGTTGCGCGGGTGGTGATACCAACTACTTTAATCAAGGCTGCGGTTTCATATGAAAACCTGATCCATTAGCTGCATACATTTTCTGTATAAACCAAGCATTGTATTGTGCAGAAAAGGCAATTCATCCGGGACAAATTCTGGAAACCGGTCTATTTGATGAATTTCCCTTTCCACAATATACAATGCTTTTTTATACTGACAAATATATGCACATAATGTGTCAGGTGTTTTTACTTATAAATTTGGTTGTATATGCGAATTTTGCTGTGTTTCTGGTTTTTACTCTTGATTAGGCTGCAAGTTAAAAAATCTGCTATATTTAAACTATTCTCTTGTTAATCACCGAAGCAGACGGTGATATAGATACTGGTGAAACAATTATAGTTGGTTTTCACAAATGATTATAAAGCGCAATACCTTATGACTCACAAAAGGTTGAAACAAATAACATGGCGTCATGATCTAGTCTACACATTTTGACATATCGCAGGGTGAACGATACAATCACTAACTGTTTTCAAGTAAATTATTTGACTGTTTTAGTAAGCTGAGCTGAGTTGCACCAAATTTGTACAGACTGGCTTTTTCGATACACATACAATTTGCCTATTTTTCGCGATTCCAATAAATATTACCTTTAATTTTGAATACCCGGTTTTCCCGAAGGCCAGACTTTGCAGCATATTTCTGTAGAATTACGCATGTTATCCACGCGTAGCAGTCTTGCTTTTACTGTCATTCGAATGAATTTTCGTATTTTAATATTTGGAATCCTCCAACATAAAACAAGAGGCGCCACTCTGCTGTTTAAAAATGAAGCTATGAGTTTGTATAGTAAACTGTCAGTTTTTCTGTAGCAAATTTGCTCTACTTATCTGCCGTTTAACGAGACAATATTTATTTTTATGCTATCATCATTCAACATCACATAGTTGAAAATTTCGTCTGCAAAAATTCGTTTGCTTTGCTAGAAGCACAACTCGCCGAAGCTTTTCTGAAACTGAACGCAATAAGACAGAGTATTTAACGAAAATTCGTAAAGAAAATTAGGCATTTAAATTAAACTGAGATGCATCTTTTTGCATCAAACCTCTCTTAGTACAAAAACATAGTTGGTTGGGCATGATTTACCTGAATAAATATTAAACGACGTTTAAAATATGTGGAATTATTTCTAATTAACTCATCGTCTCTTTACGGGAATTGTAAAAGAGAGAATCAAGTGCCTTTGCGATAAATAAATAATCTTGAAAGATAAAAGGAATTCTAGAAATAAATTAAAGACATTTGCAAATATGTTTACATTATTAAGGAGTAAAAAGATTTTACAGGGTGCTGTGAATTAGAAGCTTTATTTTTTATATAAAACTATTACGTAATATGCAAACTGTTTGCAATCAAGTATGTATTAGGTGTTGCGAAACTAATAACAAATTAGTTCAGTTGTGACCAGAAGGAAACACCAAAGACAGCATGGACGGAAAGTATTATCGCATGCACATTCGTTTCGTGCTTACTGGTGACTCATCAGTAGGAGCCGGTATTACGCCCTTTAACCACTACATATTTTGGTCAAGAATGGGGATATTAGGACGGTACAATCTCCTAGACAGAATGTGTAAAGCCTGCAGTAGTGAAGCTAACATAGAAAGTCTCGACAATGTGAATTCAACGCTAACTCACAATATATGTATATATATATATATATATATATATATATATATATATATATATATATATATATATATATAAATAAAAAAGATACTTACACTATGGCTATTGTGTTAGTAAACGATACCAACATATAGTACCGAAAAGGTACTATGAACGCATAACTATGATGGATATCAATGTATGCTATAGTTCACCGAAATTGAGAATTACAACAATTTCTGAACACCTGTTACTCCAGTAAATCCATACACTCTGGCCTTGATCGATATCAGTTATCACATTTCGCGGTAAGCATGACATCATTCAATTCAATATATTACAGTTAAATACTGTTTGTTGCGGAGAAGTAATATATATGCAAGTATGTATTAGGTGTTGCTAAGCTAGTAACTATATGGATATAAATGTATGCTAAAGTTCACCCAAATTGAGAATTACAACAATTTCCGAACACCTGTTACTCCAGTTAAACCATACCATACACTCTGGCCTTCATCGATATCAGTTATCACATTTCGCGGTAAGCATGACATCATTCAATTCAATATATTACAGTTAAATACTGTTTGTTGCGAAGAACTAATATATATGCAAGTATGTATTAGGTTTTGCGAACCTAGTAACAAATTAGTTCAGTTGTGACCAGAAGGATAAACCAAAGGCAGCATGAACGGAAAGTATAATCTCATGCACGAAATCATTATGTTCGTAAACATCTTCATCAAATCATCACAGAGGATTAGGCATTAGATTGCGGAAAAATTACTTAGTTGACGGATACACGTGTTCAACTCATATAATATCTATAAATTCAAGATGGTTGAAAATTAATACATATGCAGTTATGCACATATGAGTGCGCGGAGCGAGATTCTCCCATTCCTTGATCATAGATATATTGTTAGTTTAAGGCGCAGTGCCGGCTCCTACTGATTACTCGCCATTAAATACGAAACTTTAGCCTATCCTGGGATAATACGTGTCGCATTTCCTGCCAAATCCAACACTTCGGCAGCCAAATGCGAAAGAAAGGCAGCCTATCCTTCTGATGCTATTTGAACTAGTGTTTTTACTAAACCCAAAACCTTAAGACACGACAGGTTCAATTCGCTACATACCACGTTATATTAATCGGTCTCCAGTTTTAAGGTAAAAGTATGCAGGCGCGATGAATATTTTTAACAACAAAAACTCCTACAACGATGTCCTACTTGAAAATTGAATTTAAGTAACAACAATTCGTGTGCTACATCGGAAGCAGAGCACAACAAAATAATAACTTGGTGAAAATTATTTTAATTTAACACCAAAATGGAACATTTGCATTCAAAAGTTGCCGACCAACTTATTTTTATCTTTTCCGCAGATTATAACATAGGTATATATATATATATAATATATATATATATATATATATATATATATATATATATATATATATACCCTATCTGTAGCAAATACCGGACAAGAGTTCCCAATATAGAACAGAAATAGGCCTTTTGGATGGAATTGCATTTCTAAACTACATGATGCTTCGTTTATACCGACAAGTGTGTATACAAAATGGGAATGCTGTTTATATCAAGATTGCAATTTGATTTAAATATGTGTTATCATCGGACGCACAACCAGTGGTCACTTATTATATAATACAATTTTTAAACAGATACGACCTATAGTTAGATGCTGTTTGTGGCGGAGGACTAATATATATTCAATTATGTATTTGGGGTTGCGCACCTAGAAACAAATTAGTTCAATTAGGCGGAAGGATAAACCTTGCCTTTGGTTTATCCTTCTGGTCATAATTGAACTAATTTGTTACTAGGTGTGCAACACTCTATACACAATTGAAGATACGACCTATAATTGATCACACGATTTATTGAAGAAATATTGATTAATTGTTAATATCGCATAAGGTAAGTATGAACAAATAATTTAAATCAAGTTTGCGAGCCTGAAGTAAACACCAATCACATTGTATTTAACCTTTTTATCGAATACAAAATACTACCATCTGTCACACGTACTGACGGTTTCGATCTTCCATCAACATCATCAAAATTTTGACGGCAAACTGTCTAGCAGGGGTCAAACTGCAATGCATATATATGTAAAGCAAGATTAGATATGCGGTTTCCAATATATATATATAATGCAATTAATAAATCAATTTTTGCGCGGTGGTGGTAGTAATTATTTAAATACAATGGGATTGGTATCTATTTCCAGCTCGCAAACTTGGTTTGAGGAATTGTTACCACCACCCTCGCAAAATTGGATTGTTTAAGTATGAACAAAGATTACAGAATAACAAATCGATAATAAATTTTCAACACTTGAACCTACACGACCTATTGAATTGAATGTTATATATAATTCTGCATGAGTATTAAGCTATATGCAAGTATGTATTAGGTTTTGCGAACCTAGTAACAAATTAGTTCAGTTGTGACCAGAAGGATAAACCAAAGGCAGCATGAACGGAAAGTATAATCTCATGCACATTCGTTTCGTGCTTACTGGCGACTCATCAGTAGTAGCCGATATTACGCCCTTTAACCACTATATATTTGGTAGAAGAATGTGGAATAATAGGACGGTACAATTATTATTCCACATTCTTCTACCAAATATATAGTGGTTAAAGGGCGTAATACCGGCTCCTACTGAGGAGTCCCCAGTAAGCACACAACGAATGTGCACGAGATTATACCTTCCGTTCATGCTGCCTTTGGTTTATCCTTCTGGTCATATTTGAACCAATTTGTTACTAGGTGCGCAAAACCTAATACACAATTGCATATATAATAGTTCTCCGCCTCACAACAGTATTTAACTGTTATATATTGAATTGAGTGATGTCATGCTTACCGCGAAATGTGATAACTGATATCGATCAAGGCCAGAGTGTATGGATTTACTGGAGTAACAGGTGTTCAGAAATTGTTGTAATTCTCAATTTCGGTGAACTATAGCATACATTGATATCCATCATGTTGGTACCATGTACCGACTCGGAAACCATAGTGTTAGTACCATGTACCTTTTCCGTACTATAATGTTGGTATCGGTTACTAACACAATAGCCTTAGTGTTAGTATCCTTTACAGAATCGGTATATATATTATATAGTGCGAGTTAGCGTTGAAGTCGCATTGTCGTAAACTTTATATGATGTTAGCTTCACTATTGCAGGTTTACACATTCGTCTAGGAGATTCTACCGTCCTATTATTCCACGTTCTTTGACCAAATATATAGTGGTTAAAGGGCGTAATACCGGCTCCTACTGATGAGTCGCCAGTAAGCACGAAACGAATGTGCATGAGATTATACTTTCCGTTCATGCTACCTTTGGTTTATCCTTCTGGTCACAACTGAACTAATTTGTTACTAGGTTCGCAAAACCTAATACATACTTGCATATATATTAGTTCTTCGTAACAAACAGTATTTAACTGTAATATATTGAATTGAATGATGTCATACTTACCGCGAAATGTGATAACTGATATCGATGAAGGCCAGAGTGTATGGTTTAACGGGAGTAGCAGGTGTTCGGAAATTGTTGTAATTCTCAATTTGGGTGAACTTTAGCATAAATTTATATCCATCAGGTTGGTATCATGTACCGATTCGGTAACCATAGTGTTAGTATCCAGTACTCATCGATTTCAAAAAAGGTATCAGTTACTAACACAATAGCCATAGTGTTAGTATCCTTTACAGACTCGGTATATATATTATATAGTGTGAGTTAGCATTGAAGTCGCATTATCGTTGACTTTAGATGATGTTAGCTTCACTATTGCAGGTTTACACATTCGTCTAGTAGATTGTACCGTTCTATTATTCCACATTCTTTGACCAAATATATAGTGGTTAAAGGGCGTAATACCGGCTCCTACTGATGAGTCGCCAGTAAGCACGAAACGAATGTGCATGAGATTATACTTTCCGTTCATGCCTTTGGTTTATCCTTCTGGTCACAACTGAACTAATTTGTTACTAAGTTCGCAAAACCTAATACATACTTGCCTTCACATTTGTCTATTCTTTAATCCATTTTAATTAAATGGCATGATGCCATTCTTTGTTTATGGAAAATGTTTTTTTTCCAATGCTAACACTACAAATGTGATTCATACTATATATAAACATTTTTCTCTTTATTCGCTTTTTGCCGCACCATGATTTCCACTTTGTGGTAGGTGTTCGAAGGGAACAGAACCGCTTCCGTAATTATTGTTGCTGTTTTACTGGTTTATGCTGTTATGACTTGTAGATTTCATAGGTTCATAATTTTGCTATGTTCTTGTGTTTTTTATTCATAGATTTTGTCGATTTTCTCGTTGTTCGTGAGATTGAGAGTGTCCAGTTTTGCATTGCTTTACTTGATTGTATTTGTTTTTGTGGTTTTATGCAGTCGTTAATTGGAACGATTACTTTGCTGTTGTTATTGGGAGAATTGATTTTCTTGCTGTTGACGGCAATTTTACCCATCAAGGCTGTTGTGTTTGTTGTTGACTTGCTTTAGTTATTCGCATTGTCGCTGTTGCTTTTTATATACAGTATCTTGTTCATTTTAAGGTGTTGTTCCATTACGATCAATCCAACAGACGTTGCTTTTAAAACTTCTTTTTGCAAATCAGACCTCACCTTGGCTCGGTTGGTCGGCGTAACCAATTCATACGAGACCAATCATCTGGACGTTGGAGTGTTCGGAAATTCGGCTCAGTAAATCTATTGCACACATTGCATCGAGGTCAGATAAACTCCACGTCCACTATTGCTGGAAAGAGCAGCGATACGGCGATACAATCACCCACAGGGAAGATTTACAGTCCTAGTTGTGTAACCTGCTATCAGATAACAGAACGTGGCCTTCAACTTGGCACAGATGAGCGGTTTACGATTCCAGTGGAACGGCTGATTTTTGCAAAACTTTCCACTGAACCTTACAGGTAGGATAATGTTATGCTATTTGTTTTTAGTTACAGTAATTTGGACACAATGAAGCTGAAAAAATAATTAGCAATTCTGTATTTATTATATAATATATAATATTATATATATAATATATATATATATAATATTTTTAAATAACTTACACAACCAAATGAATTTTACTGAATTGAGAAAACCATTACAGAGAACTACGTAATGATGAATCTATCAGATGTGAATGGGGGTTCGAAAAAATCTAAGCTACAATGGGATTGGTGTGTACTTCAAGCTCGCAAACTTGATTTAAAGAAATCTAAGCTATATTGCCTTCTAATGCACTTACTTATTAAGTTTTGTGTGTATGTAAGCACATTCGTCACAATTTGCCTGGAGTGTCCTTTATCGTAGTTACTTTACAATTTTTAAAATGTGTATTCTCTTATTTCCTTCACGATCTTTCTTAAGAAACAACCAAAACAGAAAAATATGTGAATCAAGTTGAGCTCCACGTTAACGATCTTTAGTGGTATTGAGCTACGAAATTACACATCGGAAGTATATTATGTACAATTTGATCTGTGCAACGCTTTTTCAATAAAGAAATCTGAACCCAATCAAATTTGCAAATTTTCCACAATCATCAATCCTATTGAATATCACTAGTCCAATATCAGAATCTTTCAAACATCTATTGGCTTGGCAAATTATTAGACACTGTTTGTTGTGGAAAAATAGTCTATATGCAAATTGGGCATTAAGCGTTGTGCACCCTAGTAAAAACTTAGTTCAAATAAAACTTTCAAGAATAGACCAAATTCAACATGAACGGAAGGTGCAATCTCTTGTGATTACTGGCGACTCATTAGTAGCAGCTGGTATTACGCCTTGTACCGCCTGTTCAGTTGGTCCAGGAACTGCAGGACAATTGGATGGTACATTCTAATATATAAATGTGTACACGAGCAGCAGTGAAGCTAACGTTATATAAAGTCTTTGACACTGCGAGCTGCCAAGGCCAACACAGTAACCATAATATATTCCGTGCCTATAATGGATACCAACACTATGGTTTATGTGTCAGCAACTGATACCAAAAAGTTACATGGTATCAACACTAATGTTAGTGGAGTCGAGACCTGCTACCAACACTATGTTTGCCGAATAGGTACACAGTACCATCACTATCTTGCCGAGTCTGTTAATGATAACAACACAATGGATTTGAAGATATGCTAAAACTCACTAAAATTCAGAATAATAAGTATATCTGAATACCTGTTGCTCAAGCCAACCCACACATTCTGGACATAATCGATATCAGTTATTAATTTTCGCGGTAATTGTAATGATACCATTCAATTAAATATAGCATATCTGGATACTGGTTGTTGCGGAGACCTAATATATATGCAAATATGTATCAGATGTTGATTTTTAGTGTTATTTTTATAAGCAATGCGCTCAGCTATTGCGTAATCAAAATGTTTAGCAATAGTACGGTCCAGGCTTGCATAGTGCACTGGGCGGCTAAGGCATTCGTATAT
>JAQBSW010014406.1:0-11729 GCA_029291075.1 Eudiplozoon nipponicum
CAAACATTGATTTCGCGGGTGGTGATAACAATTATTATAATCAAGGTTGCGGTCTTGATATAAACACCTGACCAATTAATTACTTGCATATGTCAGTATAAACTAAGAATTGTATAGTGTAGAAAAGGCAATTCATACAGTAGACCGGTTTCGTCCTTCTTGGGAACTCATCAAGTACTGGCCAGAATTTGCCGCGGACAGGACTACGAACCTGGGCACGTCTGCTTGGAATCTGGTGCTCTAACCACTGAGCTATCCTGCCGCACACTACACTACACACAATTTTCAGTTATATACTAATTAATGTAACTTGGTAAGTCAATTTTTCCTTTAGGTGGAGCTCATATGGCATCCATTTAGACCCAAAGTTTCAACTAACCATCCCCAATCTGTCATAACTGAACAGACACCACACTACATGGGGAAGTGGTATTGAAATGAACATTTATATAATTTAACGAACATTGGTTGCGCGGGTGGTGATAACAATTATTATAATAATTATAATAATTGTTATCACCACCCGCGCAATCAATGTTCGTTTAATTTCGTGTGCTTTAAGAATTATTTGAATCAGATATTCAAGCTGCTAAATAAATTTGGTTTTATTCTCGTAAATTGTTTCAACCTAAATACTAGGCATTTTCACAAATAATGAAACATGTGAAAACTCAGTTTATTTAGCTTATTGATAGAAAATATCCATATATGCGAATTAAAATCAGAAATATTTTTATTTATTTTATTTTAAATTAATCATTGTCCTTCTGTCAATCACTATTTTAGTGTTCTATTTTGGATACTGTTATTTAAATCAGGAATAATGAGAGAAATTTTTTTTCAGTATTGCACAAGAATTTTACGATAAGAATGGAATTTATGCAAGGTAATTCCACCTGAGAATTGTTCTTAACTACGATAAATTGTAAAATGTAAGTCTTTTTATATAATAAATGTCACGTGCCATAAATATGGGTATCAGAATTTTTCAACAGATATATCTTGTTTCTGTTAGTCTTGTGAACTGTTCAACATCCTATCGGATACTTCGAATTAAGTTTGTAAGCTGATAATATACACAAATCAGGTTGCAAATATTACGCCGCTCAAAATAGCAAAACTGCACTCAGTCACACGTACTGATGCGTTTCGATGTTCCATGCCCATTTTTTGAGCACGATGGTAAACTGACTAAAGTGAATGAACCTGCAAAACACATAAAACCTATGGAAAATCAGATATTCAGTTCTCAAATCTACTAGTCTTGCAACAATTGAACTTTGCTTGAGATGTCAGCTGCAAAATTCTTATGCAGTTCTGACCAGAAAATTATTGCAGCATTCGTCACACGTATATAAATATATTAATTTTATATGATTATTTTTCTTCCAAAACTCCCCAAAATGAAATCATTAACTTAATACAAATAATGCTTTGAAATAGCTTGCAATCTCATTGCACAAAAATGCGTTTAAAAACTGTATTCAACCAATAGTAATTTTTTATTATTTTTTATATACCTGTGTTTAGAACGTAATTAAAGCCGATCATATTTTGTGCAAGATGATTTATTGGAATTACACAGTGAAGGAATGATTCAGAATTTATTAAGTATTATCAATTTTCTCTATAAGTAAAATTTCATTACAATAAAAAGAAATTGTTTTTATTTACACGTGCCAATAGAAACAATAATTCTTCAGATTAAATTTAATTTTTAATTTTTTGACAAAGTATTGGCTATAACGCTATTAAACGTATTGGCGATGAAAATCTTTTGATTTATAAATCGGTCGAATTGGGTTACTTTGAATCCCAGTTACCTTCGAAATCCACCAATGCCATTTTTTTAGAATCGTAATATTATTAAAAAGCATTCTGCTTTACTTTATGCAACTTTACTGTTTATTTCATTTTTAAATTGTGCTATTTACGGGGTTGAATTCGTGTCTGCTATTTTGAACATACAGATTGGCATGTACAAGTAGTTATTAGGTGTTGCGAAAGTATTAACAAATTAGTTCAGTTGTGATCAGAAGGATAAACCAAAGACAGCATGAACGGAAAGTATAATCTCATGCACATGTGGGATAATATGACGATACAATCTCCTAGACGAATGTGTAAACCTGCAGTAGAGTAGCTAACATTATATAAAGTTTCGACAATGCGACTTCAACGCTAACTCACACTATATAATATATATACCGAGTCTGTATTGGATACTAACACTATGGGTACTGTGTTTGTAACCGATACCAAATTAATGTACCCAAAAAGGTACATGGTACACTATGGTTTCCAAGTCGGTACAGGGTACCTACGTGATGGATATCAATTTAAGCTATAGTTCACCGAAATTGAGAATTACAACTATTTATGAACACCTGTTACTCCAGACAATCTATACACTCTGGCCTTGATCGATATCAGTTATCAAATTTCGCGGCAAGCATGACATCAATAAATTCCATATATAACAGTTAAAAACTGTTTGTTGCGGAAAACTAATATATATGCAAGTATGTATTAGGTGTTGCGAACTTAGTAACAAATTAGTTTAGTTGTGACCAGAAGGATAAATCATAGGCAGCATGAATGCAAAGTACAATCTTATGCCCATTCGTTTCGTGCTTAATGGCGACTCATTAGTAGTAGCCGGTATTATGCCCTTTAATCAAAATATACTTGGGTGAAGAATGTGTGTTAATAGGACAGTACAATCTCCTAGACGAATGTGTAAACCTGCAATAGTGAAGCTAACATCATATAAAGTCTACGTCAATGCGACTTCAACGCTAACTCACACTATATAATAAATATACCGAGTCTGTAAAGGATACTAACACTATGGCTATTGTGTTAGTAACCGATACCAACATTATTGTACCGAAAAGGTACATGGTACTAACACTATGGTCGCCGAGTCGGTACATTGTTTCCTACATGATGGATATCTATTTATGCAATAGTTCACTGAAACTGAGAAATACAACTATTTCTGAACACCTGTTACTCCAGTAAATCCATACACTCTGGCCTATATTTTGTATATAAATTAACCTGTCAATTTTTTCAAACTTTAACGGCACCAGTGGCCATTTTTTCTCAGACTGCCAAGAAACTTAAACCCTTAATTTTCCATGTAGTAAATTTGATTCCGATATTTTTAAGCCTGGTGTGTTTTCTTCGTTAAAAATTTACAGTTTGTCCTGTATATACTTCATTATGCGAAAGGCTAAAATACATGCACATGAAAATTTGGGATGATATAAATTAAAAACTACTTGAAATATTACATAGAATCATCCAGAAGACCACAGCAGCAACTAACTATTTCAAGAACAGGGCCAGAATTAATGACTTTTATTATGTACATAGCAAACTGAACGCTGCCATTAATTTGAAAATATTGTCAATCAGTAACCATCAAAGATGAAGCTCGGTTTCACTAGGTTTAAATATTACAATTACTTTTAAATAAAATCATATCCAACGTAATAAGTTTAATTTTTGACTTAATACTAAATATAAATTGCTTGCGGCTCTTTGTTGCATAGTACGCGCTAATTAGCGGTAATCATCCGGTGAGAATGGATTATATATATATATATATATATATATATATATATATATATATATATATATATATATATAATTCAAAAGACTGACATTTGATTAACCAGTATATATATATGATAATTATGGAGGGACTTTGTGACTATCCATAAATTTCGAGCAATCGATGTTAATTTTATTACTGTGTAAATCAAGTTTGCGAGCTTCAGCTAAAAATCAATCCCAATATATCTAACTAGTCGCAAAACGTAGCAAAACTACTGTCACTCAAATGTACATGTGAGTTTTGCTTTTCCTTGATCATCATCAGAGTATTACGAAAAATTGATTGACAATGATCAAATCGCAAATCATATGCAATATTTTGCGAAGTTATGTTCGCAGATGAAGTGTTTTTGTATAAAAATTTGAAAGATGTTATATGGTTTTTGAATTATTCCATTTTTAAATAATCATGAAGGATTAAGTATTAGGTGTTGCGCACCTAGTAGAAAAATATTTCAAATATGACCAGTAAGGTATAATCTCGTACACATTCGTTTCGGGCTTATTGGCGACTCATCAGTAGGAAACGGTATCACGTCCTTTAGTCACTATCTATTTTGGTGAGGAATGTGGAACAATTGGACAATACAATCTTCTTAATGAATGTGCATACATGCAGTAGTGAAGCTAACTTCATACAAAGTCTTCAATATTGCGACTTCAAAGTCAACTCAGTATATATATTATATATATATATATATATATATATATATATATATATACCGAGTCTCTAAGAATACAAACGCTATTGCAATTGTGTCAGTACCCAATACCAAAATTATAGAATGGGTTGAACTATATCATACATTGAAATTCATAGTTTTGTTAACATGTACGGACTCAAAAACCATAGTGTTTGTATCATGTACCTATTCAGTACAATACTGTTGGTATCGGTTACTAACACAATAGCCATAGTGTTAGTATCCTTTACAAACTCGGTATATGTATTATATAGTGTGAGTTAGGGTTGAAGTCGCATTGTCAAAGACTTCATATTAAATTAGCTTAACTATTGCTGGTTTACACATTCGTATAGGACATAAAACCTTCCTATTTTCCCACATACCTCAACCAAATATAAAGCAGGTAAAGGGCGTAACACCGGCAATGCAAAGTCTTAAACTTGCGCAATTATACGAGGTATCCATGGCTTAAGAATCACTTATCAATTATTTGAGGTTTACAGGTATGCAGGCATGATTGAAAAGTTTAACCAGTTTCATTTAATGTGTTTTGTTAACCTTGCTATGCAATGTCAGCATGGGATCTAAGTACACCGTTTCATGATTTCTCTAAGTTGCTTATTGAAATAATTACCTGAATCAAGTACAATGTGCACGACTGAAAACTTTCTTTGCTTTGCTGCCCAACCTAATATAGTACAACAGTTTCAGAAGTCATCGAGCTGCATTCAATAAAAAAAAGTTTTGCGAAGAATATTATTCGCTGAACTACATTTAATTATAGTCTATAAACCTCCGTAAACAGTGCAATCAATCATTAAACGCTGTAAGTACGAGGCTTACGTAATTACTCCCCATTTTGTGTACAGAATCAGACAAGACTTACGCTACTATATTTCGTCTACTTTTAAAGTTTTTACTCTTGCAGCGAGACATATAAACGTATATTAGAGCACAAATGTAATTTATGATATAAAATAGCTGTATATCAATAGAAGAAATGTAAAGTTGCATAGTTCATGCCAATATTGACGGCCTGTCACCAACGATGCGTAAAGACACATACTTATCAAGATATAATCAAAACAGACATGAGCGCCGCCTATTAGAATGTCTATTTGTAGCGGAACGGTAACTAATTATACCGGTCAAAATTATTTCTTTTGCGTAAATTTGAATAGATAACATGCGGAAAGAAAAATTTTGGTTTTCTCAATGTTTTCTTGCCAATACCTGCTTAGTTTATTTGACTTTAGGATCGAAATTTTGTTTTGTCACTTCCGACAACTGACGGCTTTACAAGAATAGTTTTTGATGTCTTTTAAGGAACATTTTAGTAAATATTGAAATTACAAAATAGGCTAACTTCCAATAATCTGCCCCGGAAAATATGTCGATATATAATCTGAAGCACTAAAATAAATAAGCTTATTGAAATTTTGAATAGAATTAGAATTAATATGTTTCTAAACTCGTTCGATGATATCATATAGGTCATTTTAATAAATAACTTTTATAAAGCATCCTTTAAAAAATTTCACCTTTTCAATGTAATTTCTTTTATACAAAAATTATTGTTCAATTATGTACTAGGCGTTGCGCACCTAATAACATATTAGTTCAACTATAACCACAAGGATAAACCGAAGACGTCATGAACGGAAAGTATAATCTCGTGCACATTCGTTTCGTGCTTACTGGGGACTCATTAGTAGGAGACCGTATTACGCCTTTTACCCACCATAGATTTGGGCGAAGAAACAGGGAAAATAGTTCTATACAATCTCCTTCACGAATGTGTAAATCTGCAGTAGTAGAGCTAACATTATATAGCCTTCGACAATGCGACTTTTAGTCAACCCACTATCTATAATATATACACCAAGCCTTCTATATTGTTTCATAGCTTTGTAATCGCCTTGTCGAAGACTTTATATAAAGTTAGCTTCATTACTGCAGGTTTACACATTCGTATAGGAGAATGTGCCATCCTATTTTCTTGCATATCTCACCCAGTTACATTGTGTGTAAAGTGCATTATACCGGCTCCAAATTATAAGTTGCTAGCAAGCAAGAAACCAAAGTGAACGAGATTGTACTTTCCGTTCATGCTGTCTTTGGTTTACCCTTCTGGTCACAACTGAGCTAATTTGTTACTAGGTGCACAACACCTAATACATACTTGCATATATGTCTGTTTTAACAGTATATAACTGTTATACTAAATGATTAATTTGCGATTTTAAACGACTTTCCGAAAATGTTTACCAATTATTTTAAACAAACTTCGATGTTACGAAAAACTTGTCCTATTAAAGTATATAATTACTCAATATTCTACATAAAGAAAAAAGTGAAAGCGTTCTTTTTCGACGAATCACATCTTAATTAGCCAGTAACAATTAAAATAGTTAGATATTCACTATCCTGTTGTATGGATATTAATTATAGAAACAAAGTCAATTCTTCAAACAGTTTTGTATTTATTATTTATGAGATAACGCAAGTTGATATAAAACGTATTAACTTGCAGGAATGGCGCCCTTATGCTTTACAGAAATGTTGTATTAACATGGAACGAATTGAAAAAAACATTACGAGCTTTGCTCAATTTACATTAATAACAGAGAAAATTCGCTAAACCCGATATTTTACATTTTGTGCTTTGATATTCCTGCCTATGACCATTAATATAACTAAATGCATGCGAGCTTCGTGCCATAATGTGTCTTATTACAACTGTTGCGTGCTCCGATATAAATCGCCACTCGTATAAACCAAATTTTAAAAATTATTTGCTTTTGAGATTACAAAAAGCAAAACGAATTTGAAGGCTTAAACTTAGAGACGCTAATTGATGTCGATCGAGGCTAAGGAATAACCAGTGGTCAGATTTGGTTTTAGTTCTCGAATCCCTTGTAACTTAGCCTATCTAGAAAACCATTGACGTGGTACCGTTTACAGATTTCGCATCTTAAAACCATTTTGTTGATTTCATTGTGAGCTGGCAGTGAAGTTCCATTGCCGAAGAATTTTGTCTAAAGTCAAATCTATTTCAGCTTGAATACACATTCTTATGAGAGATTATCTCGTCAAACTGTCACGCATTCATTGACATAACATATAGTGTTCAAAGAACGTAGAATCGTAGGCTACACATTAGTCTTCAATAAGCAAAAAACGTATGTATAAAAGTTTGTGTGTGCCTTTAATTCACGCTGAATTTATTGATCACTTCCGGTTCTATTTGATCTCATTGGTTATTATAACAGTTAGATAGTTTTTTTGTGGTGGAATACTAATAATTATGCAAGTATGTATTAGATGTTGCACACCTAGTGACAAATGAGTTCAACAATGACCAGAAAGATAAACCAAGACAGCATGGCCGTAAAGTACAATCTCGTGTGCATTCGTTTCGTGCTTATTGGCGACTCATCTTTAAGTGCCGATATTACGCCGTTTACCCATTATATATTTGAGCGAGTAATGTGGGATAATAGGACGGTACAATCTCCTAGACGAATGTGTAAACCTGCAGTAGTGAAGCCAAAATCATGTAAAGTCTTGACAATGCGACGTCAACGCTAACTCACGCTATATAATATGCATACGAGTCTGTAAATGATACTAACACAATGGCTATTGTGTCAGTAACCGATATCAACATTATAGTACCAAAAACGTACATGGTTCCATGCACTATGGTTGCCGAGTCGGTACATGGTATCAACATGATGAATATCATGCTATAGTTCACCGAAATTTAGAATTACAACTATTTCTGAACACATGCTGCATAAGCAAATCCATGGAAACTAGCCTTGATCGATATCAGTTATCGCATTTAGCGGTAATCATGACATCATTCAGTTATATGCTCTTATATATCCATGTATATATATATATATGCATATATATAATGTCCATTGCCTTCGAATATTACACAGTATATTTCTAAAATGGAAGAAAATCACCTTAATAACAAAGTGGAAAATGGTCATTTATTTCAAGATTACAAGATTTCGCTCCACCATTTTTCATTTATATACATTCTGGGTTTTCATTTGAATATGTGGGTGGCAACAAATATGACTCGGTTTTTTTACTTCTTGTTTTGGCTGATTGGTAAGTGTGTGTGCTTTTTTTCTGTGCGTGTTCCTGTTTCTATGTAAAAGTCCTTCTCACTGTATTGCAAAGTGATGTCTGAGATCTGATCAATATTGTATTGATGGCTTGAGCATTAAGCATCTGTTCGAATTGTTAACTGTTACGTGTACGATTGCAGTCTTTCGTTTCAATGTTTTGCGCAAAGTTGTGTTCTTCACTTGGTAACAGCGCAAAGTAGAGAAATACAATAATTTTCCCTTCCTTGACATCAAACTCACTCGAGAAGCAAACGGAGATTTGACACTGACCATATATAGAAGATCCACTTTCACCGAGCAATACATTCACTACAAAAGCTGTGTGCCAAATCCCTCAAAAGAAACTTAGTAAACAACATAGCAAATAGAATCAGGAAGACCTACTCTGAACACAAGATTGAGGTAGAACTCGGCTAGCTCAGGAAAATTTTTCTAATTAACTACTACCCAGAGCGATTCATTGATGTCAACATCAGACCTGGGAGGATTCGCACTTGAGAGGATACCGTCAAGCAGAATTTCCTAAACTTACCATTTAAAGGCGACGTGCCAGCCTCAATAATTGCACGGCGGCTGAATAGAATAACTAAGGAGAATTTTCCCAATGTTACAGTTAAAATCATATTTAGTACATAAAGTATCATAAGGTCGGATGCCAAAGATAAATTTCCAATTCTATCCAAATCATGTATAGTCTACAATTTCTCATGTATGTGCGGTAGCACATCTATCGGACGTACAAAGAAGCAATTGATAAACAAAATCCAGCATCATTTACCGCAGATATTGATTAACAAAGGCTTGGCACCGTCAGGAAAATCAGCTATTCCCGATCATATATGGGAAACGGGGCACTCAGTCAATTCGACCAATTTCTCAATTCTACATAAATCAAAATCAGAAAAATTATTATTTATTTATGAAGCCCTTTATATAAAACAACAAGCACCTGACCTAAATATTCAAAATATTCATCAATATGATATTCTAATCGTCTGGCCACGAATAACAAAACTCAACAACAATTTACTAGTATCCAGGCAGGATCGAACAGGCCCTCGACTAAAATCAACACACATTCAATCTGATTGGCAACAAACTGAAGAGGAAAAAACAGATGCGCATACGGTGACAGAAGTTTCCAAACAATATGAGCGTTCAGCACTGCAATCCACACTTGCTCTGTTACCATGTGAAGGGTACAAATTTTCGCAACAAGGTGAAACGAAAAACTACACTCGGAAAACTAACACTCGTACGCATAACAGCGAACAATGCGTACATGTGTTTAATTCTCAAGCCATCAATACAAGAATGACAAGATCTGAGACATCACTTTGCAATACAGTGAAAAGGGCACTTACATGCAAACAGGCATACACAGAGACACAAACTCATACACACCAATCAGCGAAAACAAGAAATAGCAAACCGAGTCATATTTTTTGCCACCCACATATTCAAATGAAAACGCAGAATGTATATAAATGAAAGACTATAGAGCAAAGTTTAGTATTTTTGAAATAAATGGCCATTATCAACATTGTTATTAATGTTTTTTTTCTTAATAATTATATATATATATATATATATATATATATACATACATATACATATATATAATGGTTAGATACTGCTTGTGGTGCAGAAGTAATATATATGCAACAAGTAAATTAGGTTTTGCATTTAGTAAATAAATTAATAATACTGAGCAGAAGCAAAACCAGACCTCTATGAACGAAAAATATGATCTCTTGCACGTTGGTCTCGTGCTCACCGGTGACTCGTCAGTAAAATCCGGTCTTACACACATTACCTGGCCATATATTCGGTACTATAGTGTTAATTTCGGGAACTGACTTAATAGCTATATTATTATCTGAATATATATATATATATTTATATATATATATATATATATATATATATATATATATATATATTATACCGTGAGTTAGCGTTGAAGTCGCACTGTGAAATCTTTGTTTGATATAAGCCTCACTACTGCAGGTTAACACATTCGTCCATGAGATTGTAGCGTCCTATTTTCCCACATTCCACACCGAAATATAAAGTGGGTAAAGGGCGTAACACTGGCCCCTAATGATGAGCCGCCAGTAAGCACGAAACGTATGTGCATGAGATCATACTTTCGGTTTATGCTGTCTTTGTTTTATCATTCTGGTCATTATTGAACTAATTTGTTACGAGGTGTGCAACTCCTAATACACAATTACTTGTTACTAGTTATTTGATGCCAATTATAAAATATAATATATATTAATTTTTTGCTATGCAACAGATATACTTGTCTTTTATTGAAATGAATGATGTTAAATTAAATGATTGCCGTCTATTAAAGAAAACTTGCACGGATTTTCTGGAGTAACAGATTTTCATTAGTAATTTCAATTTACTTTTTTTTTAAATTAACCAACATCTAAATCCATTTTGTTGCTACCATGTACAAGCTAGGTTTTTATTACATATATTGCGTTGGCATTGAAATCACATTGTCGAAGATTTTATAAATAATTAAAACCACTACTGCTTTTATACGCATTCGTGTAGGAGATTGTACTATTCACTTGTTCTGAATTTCTTGACCAATTATGTAATGCACTTTAAGCGTGGTAACTTCTTCTCCAGATATTTCGACATTAATGAAAAAATGCTTGTGTAAACGAGATTGTACCTTTTCCTTGGTGAATTCGGTATATTATTTTTGTCTTACTTTTGCAACTTTTTATTAGACATTCAATGCAATATATACATATTTTGCATAAAAGTCCTCCCGAAATAAAATAAAAAACGATTATTACAATCAAGGTTGCGGTCATGACATAAACACCTGACCCATTAATTACTTACATATGTCAGTATAAACTAAGAATTGTATAGTGTAGAAAAGGCAATTCATCCAGTAGACCGGTTTCGTCCTTATTGGGAACTCATCAAGTACTGGCCAGAATTTGCCGCGGACAGGATACGAACCTGGGCACGTCTGCTTCGGAATCTGGTGCTCTAACCACTGAGCTATCCTACGCACACTACACTACACACAATTTTCAGTTATATACTAACTAATGTAACTTGGTTAGTCAATTTTTCCTTTAGGTGGAGCTCATATGGCATCCATTTAGACCCAAAGTTCCAACTAACCATGCCCAATCTGTCATTACTGAACAGACACCACATTACATGGGGAAATGGTATTGAAATGAACATTTATATAATTAAAGGAACATTGGTTGCGCGGGTGGTGATAACA
>JAQBSW010014407.1:0-11729 GCA_029291075.1 Eudiplozoon nipponicum
ATATGTCAGTATAAAGTAAGAATTGTATAGTGTAGAAAAGGCAATTCATCCAGTAGACCGGTTTCGTCCTTATTGGGAACTCATCAAGTACTGGCCAGAATTTGCCGCGGACAGGATACGAACCTTGGCACGTCTGCTTCGGAATCTGGTGCTCTAACCACTGAGCTACCCTGCCGCACACTACACTACACACAATTTTCAGTTATATACTAACTAATGTAACTTGGTTAGTCTATTTTTTTCCTTTAGGTGGAGCTCATATAGTATCCATTTAGACCCAAAGTTCCACTTAACCATCCCAATCTGTCATTGCCTTTTCTACACAACACTACAATTCTTAGTTTGTACTTATATAAAGATCGCAACCTTGATTATAATATTTTTTATCACCGTCCGCGCAACAAATGTTCGTTTAATTCGTTATTGACTAATCAGCATGACACCTGGATCAGTGATAATGAACTAAAATATTATGACAGGATTTTGTTTGTAAATATTTTGCCAGCATAAATAAGACATTTCATCGAGTAGACAAGTTTCATTTTTGGGCACTTCTCAAGTGAAATAGATGGATTGTGTTAAATATATTACGCAACATGTATACTGAGAAATCTCAAATACATAACTTAATTTTGCATGAAAGCTCCATTTTACATCTGACCATGTCTTTTAAAAGTTAGAAGTCTGAAAAATAAATCTAATTTCCAGCAACACTTAATTTCTAACCTTGAGAATGAACAATGATGGGCCAAAAATATCACTACAAAGTTAATACACTACGGACAATTGAGTTTTAAAGCTACGATAATATTTTTCGTTTTAAGTTATTAACTGTAAGTTAGTTGAGATGTGCAATTAAAATTGCAAAATTTCCATTAAATTAATTAACCTTCAAGAAGCCTATCCTTTGGACTCCGCCTAGTGACTATAAAAAGATCAAAAAGGCTCAACCTCAATATATACGCTCGTAAATTATTTGGAAATATTACAATAATAGTTGTCTGAAAAGAGCATCCAAAAATGAAACTGGTAAGTGTTATTTGTAATTTAAATTGTGGAAGTATATGCACAACTTAGATTTTCGCGTATTGCTAAAGTAAATTCTATTATTAAAATAAAGAAGCATATTATGATGAAACGCCTTGATCTAATAAAAATATTTTGATTAAGATTTCCTACTTAACATATCGCCTCGAAATATTGTTGAAAAGCGGATTATTTTGATAATAATCGTTTTCGTTCAACGGGAAATGGTTATATAAATTTGGACATTTTAATTGATTTATCGACGCTTTATTATTTTATTTATATTATTTACGACATTTTACATTTAATCAATGAGTAAACAATTTGTTTTCTGAAATAGATTCCATTACCGAGTGATTCTATGAGGTTTTGATTTAAAATTTTGGTCGACTAGCCCATCTTATACCATGGATTTGGCGTTCTTTTGTATTTCTAATGCATTTTATATTTTATTTAAGCCAAGAACATTTAATTCCTGACAGTAGAAAATAGCCTAAAATTTGCATGCGTTCATTGGTCAAAAAGATGAACAAATTTTTCCTAGAATTAGCCTACGCAATGATGCATGATAAATCCTGCATTGATTATTTGCAGGTGTAAAAATTCAGTCTAAAATAAGAATTGTAAGTAATTTGTAATGAAGAAATATGTGTTTCTATTAGATTTCACTTTTTAAATAATTCGTGCATTCGTGATAATTTAATATGAAATTAAAGCCATTAAATAGATTACAGGAGTTAATAGAAAAATTGTGTCTTAAGAAAAGAAGAAATAAATTCAAAGCGTAAATCATCTTTGATTTACCAAGTAACTCTAATTTCTTCAAAGCGCAATTGATTGCCTAGAAATGTATTAAATAACTTTTAAAAATTTAGCTTTCCTTTTAGTCTTAGTAATAAAATCTGCTCCTGAAGAGATTAAATTTATTAACGTCGAAGGTGATAATTTTTCTGAATTGAGAAACATTGGCGGTTACCTACAATTTCTTTCAGCGCTCTTACTTCGGCCAGTGTAACTCAGACATTTTGTCTATGACCTAAAATAGAGACTGACATCTGAACTGTTTAGTAATAGCTGCTTGTAGGCTAAATTTATGAAAAGCGACAGTTGAACTTTTTTAGTGGATGTGATTAATGTTCAAGTAGCTTTTGCTGTTAGGTTATATCATTCGTGTTCACCAGGCAAGGGCTTATTTTATGTCGCGTCCTTCATAATTCGGCTCTTAATAAAGCGAACATGAATACATAACTCTTTTAGCTGTCTATGCAACCAAATTTCATATAATGCTAATGCACGTATATATCGTAATTTTGAACGAATTCGATTTTAGATTTTTAATGGATATTTTACTGTTAAGCTACATCCTTTAACAAGTCGTATTGCAATTAGATATGCTAACAGCTAATCTTATTCAATTCAGAAGTCTTGCAACAAAATTCAGCATTGAACTGACATTCGTGTTCTGCTCAAATCCTTCTACATTGAAAAAATGGATAAAACGTGTTAGTACGTCTTCAGAAATGTGTTCGACTTTACTACGCTCACTGCATTTAGAGCCTGTGGTAAGTTCATCCGTGTTTGGGATGCAACAAATTGAATGCTAAGGAGAACATAAAACCGCGTACAGAAAATGGAGAACAAGCACCTGTTTCCTGTCCCTGTAAATACACAGGATATTCAGCATACCGAAAATACCGTGTTACCAAGATCATTTTGCATATTGGCACGTGACAACGGTAAGCAAATTGCAGCTAGACAAGCACTGGATTACAAGTAACACAGCATAATTATGATATGAGTTAAGCTTCGCCATGCATTGAGTCAGCTATTTGAATTTTGTCTAATCCTAATCGACGCGTCATTGGTGGTCAATTTTCCTAAGCAATCGGTTCCATTTAATTACTTTCAGATATTTTCACTTCGCCAACCATAAAGAAGGCTAAAAACTATGCCTTTCAATCATGTTCCGAATAAAAAATACACGTCATATCTTTGATGAGACGCTAAAGACCATCAGTTATGAAAAAAAGTATCAAATCCACTTTCCTAGATTATTCTGTTTTGAAATTGATCAAATTCATAGAAACAGAATAATAACCTGCATCAGAATAACATTATTGTCATAATTTGAATGAAAAGTTCAATTGATCTAAAGATTTGTTACAATCACTCGCGCAATCAATCATTGCTTAACTGTATTACCCATATATTTGTGGCGGAAGCTGAACAAAGTGGATGTCCGTAACTGCATAGAAATTGTGCAACCGAAGAATTTATGCGATACAAATAGAGATGAGAGCCGCATATCTAATTTTGATTTATATATATATATATATATATACATGGAAATTAAAATTAGATATATATATATATATATATATATATATATAGTGTGTGTGTGTGTGTGTGTGTGTGGATTGCGGTTTGATCCTCGCCAGTCAGTTTTCAGTCGTGCTCTGACGATAGTCATGTAAGTTTTTCAATGTTTCTCAACGACTGAATAAATACAATAAGATTGGTTTTTAGTTTTAGCTCGCTAGCTTGATCAAAGAAAACGAGTTCAATCCTTATTAGAAAAGGAGTTGCGTCGTTTCATTTAACAAGTAAGAATGTTGAGTCTGCCTGATAGTATAGATTATTTACTAATTAAGGAACTGTTGCTATGTAAACCTCTTTTTAAAAATGGGGATGCTCGTTTATTTTCGCTATAAAGGCTTGCTTGCTGCAGCAATTTGCGAAATAAAATTTTATCTACTAATATATATATATATATATATATATATATATATATATATCTTTTATAACAGATTCAAAATGTATGAAAGCTGATGTGGACTAAAATTGAATATAGTAAGAAATGCAATCCCTTTATTATAAAACTTGTTTAACCTAATTGGACGACTATATTTCAATAGTCAGGACCATGGGCAGCGATTCAAACTTCGACAATTTCGTGCATTCTATGTACCATGGAACCAATATATGGCTTGCGATTCCAAGTTATAATTGCGTTAAATTTAACAATTTCGAGTGTGAATGTAGCACTTCTTAGTGGGAATTTGCGCTACAAAAATATATATCTTCCACTAAAATCTAACCGATTAACAACAAGTCGATTGACTGATAGGACTGTTTGGTTTGTAACTTTATCCTATTAATCTTCTGGCATATTACTTCAATTCGAAATAATTGCATATATACTGGTATGGATTATAATTTATGTTGATAAATTTGAGCTGGCATAATGATCAAATAGGAATTCGCCCTTACCTACATAGATACAAAAATCCAAATTTATTTGTAAAAATATAACATTTTCGGCATAATTAGCATGTTCCCATGTGTTGCTAATGAACGTTTTTCCTCTGAACCATTGGATCATACGTTCACTGGCAAGATGTTTTTTAGACACTACCGAGGATTTTCCCAATTTCGACGAAACCTAATTCATGATATTTATTGCATTTACTATTCTATGCATTTATAATTAAAAACTTACCATTTGTCAATTTCGTATATTATATATCTATATATATATATATATATATATATATATATATATATATATAGAGAGAGAGAGAGAGAGAGAGAGAGAGAGAGAGAGTTTATATATAACGTGTCATAACGTGTGATAACAAATGCATTTCATTAAAAAGACGGACTTGATTTCATTTGAGCAAGCATCAGTTTTAATCAGAATTGACGCGTCGGAGTTTTGAAAACAAGTATTTTATATTGAGTCATGCAATATCAAAAACTTGCATAACATGCAAATTTAAATTGTATGCATACCGAGTTTTTTAATGGTCATAATTTCTTTTACATTCTTGGGGATATTGGGCCTTACTTAGGTTTCAACTAACCATCAGCCATCTGCCATACAAAGACAGATTTAATGACATTTATAAAAAAAGTTATTGAAGTAAATTAGATTGTAAAGTTATATATATATATATATATATATATATATATATATATATATATATATATGGGTGTGTGTTATAAAATATATTGGTTAAGTAAGCAACTTCAATTCACATGATTGCCAATTTAACCATTGTTGAGCACTATTGACTATTAATCAGGATCTGAATAATTATTTAAATCAAGTTTGCGAGATTGAAGTAAACACCAATCACATTGTATTTAACCAGTCGTCGGCCAACATAGCAAAAATACCGCCATTCGTATGCACTGACACATTTCGACCTTCCATGATCATCATCAGAGTACGACAGCAAACTGACTAGCGAGGATCAAACCGCATTGAACATATATATAAATCAAAGTTAGATATGTGGCTCTCACCTCTAGTAGTCTCGAATACATTGAACTTGACTGGAAATGTCGGCTGCACAATTTTTATGCAGTCACGAACATTTACTGTTTGCTGCTTTCGCCACATATAGATATATAGGTAATACAATTTAACAATAATTGATTGCGCGGGTGGTGGCAACAATTCTTTAAATCAATTTTGCGAGCTTGAAGTAAACACCAATCTCATTGTACTTAACCAGTCGTCGAACAAAATAGCTTTGGAAAATGGTAATGAATAACAAATTATTTGAGAATATTTGTCTAAAAAATATATTTTTGTAGCTGAGAAGGCGATAGACGTGAGCAAAAAATTTTTTTTTCAAAAACCTTAAATTAATTAAAAATCAGTTTAATACAATACTGTTTTAAAAATAAGACAAATAAGGATAACATTTTTTTCAAATCAAATATGCGAGTTTGAAAGTTCCACCAATCCCGTTGTATATAACCAGTGGAACAACATTGAAACTTACCGTCAGTTCGTGCGACTAACTTCACGAATGCCAAATATGGATGAAACCGGTCTAGTTGGTCTCTTATGAAATGCTATTTTCACACCATATATATATATATATAATTCATTAACTGAAATTTATATTTCAGACAAGAATTATAATCGTGAATTAAGCATCAATCGTACATTTAATGCAACTCGTGATATAAAGTTTGGCATTTGACATTTTCACGAACTGAAGGAATATATTTTAATCGTCTTGATCTATGTTTTTAACATGCGACGTAACGACGGTTTAGAAATAATTTTCTGCAAGTATAACTCTGTGACTACATGCAACACCATACCACATAAGTAACAGGAAATAAATACCAATAACGAATATTTTTTCTGCAGCATATCAAATTTATTTATTCCACAGCATAGTCTCGAATATAAGTGAACGTTCGCAGTAAGTTTATAAACGTCAATTCTCTTTCATCGTCGATCATACTGCGTGTGTGAGAGAGAGAAAGAGAGGAGTGTGCGTGATGTTTTTTGCTAAAAATATATTATTTATAGCAATGAATGGAACGAAATAAAATTAAATTTCAGGAAAAGTGAAGTTATAATTAGCTTGTAAACCAATTGCATAAAAGTAATCTTGTTTTACTGCGTGGGTTTTACAGTAGATAACTGCCAACTTTGTTTCCGATGCTCATAAACAACTACAGTTCTCAGTATTATACCTGGAGATTTCTTAAAGGTATTTTTCTGGCAAGGTGAGTGCGTTATTGGCTTAAAATTAAGCATAAAGTTATTCAATGCTAGGTAATTCTTTCAAAGTACACAAATTCTAGCTTGATTAATAAACAAAGATAGACTTTAACCAGTTAGAAGTTACTTTACTAGTTAATCTAACCCATTAACAAAGCAAAATGAGATATAATAAATTGTATTACGACAGGCAATACACGAGGATATTCAATGCTGATGATCAGTAATGCCTATATTCTTTTAGGTTAGAACGCACTAACATAATCCTTAGGCCGAAATCAGAGCAGAATAATAATCAGTTACAAATTGGCGGAAACTTTGAACAAAATATTTCAGACATGCTAATTGCGTTGTATAATCTACTGCATCATGACTAACTATCGCAAAATTTGCCGCGTTTTATTCTTTCTTTTCGAGTCTTCAGGTTCACATGGAAGGTGCTTACAAATCGGATAGAACATGAGAGATTTTAAAATACGACCAAATTAGTCAACTGCAAACTCATTCCAAAAATTTCCATGGAGAATAAATTGGGAAGAATTTCATTGTATAGACGTCAGCTGCCGTCTTACTTCTATTAGTCGATGTTGGCAAACGAAAGTTTGAGGGAATAAAAGGAAACTTGTCCCGTTGTTACTTGCAGGAAAGATATTTTGAGACACAGTTTTTGAGGCGCAATCAAATGTCAAACCTTATATATAAAATTAAGGTAATCTTAATATCTTTGGACGAAAACTGCTAAATTTACTATAAGCACTCTGGATTCGTCCTTATTGGGAGCTCATCACGTACTGGCCAGAATTTACCGCAGTCAGGGTTCAAATCTGGGACGTCTGCTTCAAAATTTAATTCATGGATAGGAATCTTCAAGAGGCAGTTTCATGACAAGAAGAAGTGATGGTCTAAAACTGAGTCTAATTCATGTTTGTGGTAAATGATAACTTGTTTGTTATAAAATGAAGGCGTGCCTATTTTACGTAAACTGTCTTGCGAAAGGGATAAACATGTCAAAATAAAATAGCGAAGAAAATTCTTTCTACGGGACTCTTGATTAGAGGAAGGGTAGACGATCTGTGATCTTCGATTGCGATTGTCTGCACAAAACTTATCAGCGATTTTATAACGACTTTTTTCACGGACCGGATTCTGGCTTGGCCAGCCAAAAGGTTTGTTGCATTAATATTCTTCTGTTCTATGTCGACGCGGAAATCGACATTTTGTCCAACTCACGCTCGACGGCTTATTTGAATCTGTTTATTTATAAATAAAATGCTGCAACTATATAAAAACTGTCATTGAGAATAAAGGCTTAACCGTCATATTTGGCTTAGACTGGAAGTTTCTTTCGACAATCCTGGTGTCAAATATTCCCAATGATACTGAAGATTTGAATTGTTGTGCGTATGAGATTTCAGGTGCTGTACGGATTATTAGTGGAATTTATGTAACTGCTCCGGTTGGTAGGTTATTAAAACAATTAACCTAAAGCTTACATGTCTCTGCAACGTAGTTTGCTAAAGACTATAGGAAATCTGTTTTAGAGATGTTCTTATGAATGAAAAAGTGGTTGAAATTTTGTTACGTTTCATTTCGAACTTAGCACCAACTGATGGCTGAAGACGATAACTTCACAAACCATAATCGTAAACTGGCTCCACCAAAATATGTAAATTATTGGATAATACTATCTTATATATTAATATTTTACTTTAACTATTGCTAATCAGACTTTGGATTATTTTATGTTTCATACTTTATTTGTTCATCCTTTTTTTCTTGTTACCTTGTATACCTATTAAGTTAATGCCCCTATTGTGTGCAACACTTACGAATTTCGTGTCAATTATCTCCTCTTATAATATTAAACTGATCTTACTATGAATAGTTCATTTCTTATTTGACCTCATCTGTGTTAACATCATACCTTAATTAACCTTATTATTTGCACACTAACTTTTAGATCATTTATCCTGGCATGATTTTACTACTGGTGTATACACTATGTAATACAGGACCTCGTCCCTAACCATTACGTCACCCTTAATTACGTCGTTTCACATGGTACGAAAAGCAAAAATTTAGTTCTGAAGAATGATATTATCGATGCAGTAGGTGTGAAGGCTACACAGAGATGAACGCACAAATGCACAAACACTCATCTAACCCTACAATTTTGTCTGACGAATGCGCAAGTAAATTGACATTCAATAACTGCAGTTTCACTTATCAGGAAGTAGACATGTGTGCAATTATCTTTAGCTGAATTATAAACAGTTATATACACACGCATATAAAAGCGATGTACACCTATTTGGTGAAACATCAGCCAGCAATAAATTTGTGATTTCCTTTTTTATTTGTTCATATTTGGAGAGATGAGCTTCCGATAAATATTAATCGACAAATGTGTATGAAATTACGGCGAGAGAAATAGAGGATCGAGAGACATATATCATGATGTGCATAGAATTCGGGCAAGGAAGATAAAATATTCAAACTTCGCGGGAGAGTTCGCGTATTCGTCTGTTGCCACAGACTAGACGTTAGTTGGCAAATACAAAACTCGCTAAATTAAGTTGGCTAGGATTTTGTAAATGATCTCAATCGTCCTTTGCAATTACCTTCGTATCTGTTCAATGGGGCATCGACAGGTGGAAGAATTACGAGATTAACATTTTCCAATTTAGCCACTTTGCTGTACCACTATCATCAGCTGAAGCTATTAAACTTTTTTAGAGAATATGTTTGTAAATTAAATAAAAACGCCATTGAATTTGGAGAAGTTCTACTACAAATTCCGAGGAATGAGTGTATTGTGCCACATTATTCTGCTCATAATCTAACGTTTGGTCCCCGTGAAATTGTGCGAATACCGTTGTAGTTTAGAATGTTTCACTAAATTACAGCAAAAGTGTTAAACGAATGTTAGAGCTTATAAAGAGGTTATAGTTGTATTAAGTGAATCCAAGGAAGAGAAATTGAATGAGCGGGTCAATTTGTTAATTATTATTCTAGCCAGAATAAGAATAAATTTCTTTTTATAAAGGTTTCCAAGCAAGGCAAATGTAATAAGAATAAGGTTCGGTTCATTTTAGATATTCAAGCTCCAACAAAATTTCAACAGATAAGAAATATTTTGAGCACAGTGAATTTTCATAGAAAATTGTGCCACGTTTCGCTGTGGTTATTCAACGACTTGATCGGCACAGAAACTTTTAAAATAAAACACAAACAATAATACATTTTAAAGGATCCATTTTTGTTCTCAGTGCTGTCCTTCTTGTTCTGGATTTGACCGCATTTTTCTTGTGCGGGACAATTGATAGCACTCATAGGTCCATTATCAGATGATGTAATTTTTGGCCTCAATTGATGGGTTCTCACTTGTCCCTTCTTCTTTAAGCCATCAATTAGCTGATTGTCTGAAAAGGACGTTGGAACAAGATTTTCCATTGTTCTTTTTCCAAATTTTCGAACCCGAATTTCCAGGTTCATCTTCAGGGTCGACACAATACGCACAGGAGTAAAACACAACTTGTGGCAAATGTGGTATCCTCATTCAAGACAGATATATTTATATTTATTTTAATTCCAAATGTTTTTTAATTGTCTTCCTAATATCCGGTCTTCATACCTAGTCTCTAATACTCAAATGTATACAAAAAACCTTAGCCTTGTCCCCCTCCGCGCACACAACCACCTATAAACATGTGTATTTTACTAAAGTGACATTTTATTGAATAACTATAAGCACACCTAATGGATTGAAATACACGCCAATCCATGATGTTTATATTTAATTTCTGTTCCGGACGCATAGAAAGATCAACAAAATTTTGATTTCAATCCTGCAGTAATCCACACATGCCCCCAGTTTACCTAATCCCATCCAGCTTGAAATCGGTTATAGACCGAGAGAGAGGTTAATAAAACTGTTGAAAGAATGTATAGTATTATTAGCGTTTTGACCGAATACAGAGTCTACACTAACTAAATCACCACTCAACCAAATGCACAATAATACTCATATCCTATATAAATTAGTTTCTTCATCAAAATATCTGTGTCGAAATCATGAATATATATCTATAAAATAAAATTTTTATGTATATATATATATATTTAAAAAATTTTTATTTACTTAATTATAATTATATATATATGTATATACTAACTCACTTCTTATAAAAACATCCATTTATATATAATTCAACACGCTATATATTATGTATATATAGATAAGCATGTAATTATCCATGTGGGTTCTTCCTACATCTTTAATATATATCTATATATCCATCATATATACGTGTATACACCATATATATGAATATCATACAAGCAACACTGTGAGTCCCTCAACGGATAAATTATATCAGTCAAAACGCTTTTGATAATAATCTCCTACATATATCTTGTGAATATCTAAATAAGCATTTAAGCAACCATGTGAGTTCACCCCACATCTTAAATGAATATTTAGAATCATTCATATATATATATGTATATATATTTACATATATATGTCTCTGCGTAATATGTATGTATATATAACTATATACTTATTTATAATTATATATGAAACCACATCTTATAAAAACATCCATTTATATATACGTCCACACGTTGTATCTACGCATATATAGATAAGCATATAAGCAACCATGTAGGTTCTTCCCACATCTATTATAAATATCTATATATCCATATTATATATACACGTGTTTACACCATATACAATATGAATATCATATAAGCAACACTGTGAATCTTTCAACGGATAAATTATATCAGTCAAGAAGTTTTTTGTTAATATTTATATATCAAAGTTTATATATAGTCATATATTTATGCATATATATGTATACATATATATATATATCTGTATGCAATTAAATGGGTTCGTTGAACCTACAATTCGCCCTAAGTGTATAGTATATTTACTTCAAATATACACATATATAGATATATATATATATATATCTACACGTCTACACCTCATATATATATATATGTATATATAAATATACATAATGTCTATATCAATCCACATAAGCAACCATGTGAGACCTTCTCACCTTATATATTAAATCTAAATATTCTTCTACATATATATTTTGAATATCTAAATAAGCATTTAAGCAACCATGTGAGTTCCCCCACATCTTATATG
>JAQBSW010014408.1:0-11728 GCA_029291075.1 Eudiplozoon nipponicum
AATCCGTCGCTGCAATTCAGAAGGTAGTTTAGCTGTGGAAATTGGCACTCATTCGGAAATTCTTCGGAACGACATAGACAGACTTGGCATGAATAAAAAAACTTCTGGCGATTATAACACAAGTTCTTTGGGGCATATTTATTAAAGGATTGCGGGGATCTCGATCGCCGCCTACCGTTATAATTGGGCTTAGGAACGAATTTGGGTCGAGCATTCACTTGATTTAGCTCGGAGTTTGAAATGGCCAATCCTTCTAGAACTTTAGCCATGTTCGCCACTGTCCTCTCTAAAGAGGAGAGCCTATCATCTTGCGGGGGTGAAAAAAAGGATGACGGATTCACTTTGGGTTCCAAAATCCTATATTCTAACTCACATCTTTCAGATAAGTCATCTATAGAGAGAGTGTTGGGAAGTTGTCTGGCAAAGAGTTTTAATGTTTGTGGAAGATTTTTAATAAAAACAATCTTAGCCTCATGGTCAGAAATTTTGGTTTTTACCAACGTTTCCGTAATTTCCTCAATATTTCGATGTGGCCAAGGTTTGGCATATCTAACTGCGCATATTTATTTATTATCTGCTCAGTCTCTGTGGGCCCAAGCAAGGATTCTACTGCGTTTTGTAGGCCCAAAATGGGATTAGGTAGCTTCCTAATGGCCTCAAGCTTAGGATAAATCCGTCGCTGCAATTCAGAATGTAGTTTAGCAAAAACCTTCGACAGTTTTTGATGACTGTCATAATCAGGAAACGGGGAGAAAGCGGAGTCTACGCGCATAAAGAATAGTTCACTATCTCCATCCAAAACAGGAACATCAATATCTAAAATTGGACCTGACATTCTAACAATCTTACGGGATCTTAAAAGCATAAATTTATAAGCAATATGAAAATGTATAAATATACTTTAACGAAACGCTTACCCACAAACAGCTTCCACAGTTGAATGAGCGCAGAACACAGATGAATTAGTTCCTTCACAAAACACGTCACAGTAACTGCTTCCAAAAATTGAAATTATCCGCAATTGAGCCTGTCGAGTACGTACGGTGCAGTTTTGTACGTAGGAAAGTTGAACAGAGGGCCAGTTGGCCTTTGATGCCAAATAAATGTATTATTATTATTATTATACCCAAAAAAATTCACCAGAAATCCACGAACATATACCCAACAAAATTCCCAGAAGACCACGATCAGGAGTAAAGAAGACGTAAACGCAAATGTTAATCTATTTTTATCCCAAATAAATGAAAAAGAAAGTCAATTTTATTTATACCAAAAAAAACAGTACAATACTCAATATCCTGGCGCGGTCGCCAATTTTGTAAACGCCCCGGCTTCAAGTAAATGCCGTACGACGTTACAAACTCGGTTAAAGTGCTATGGATATAGAGTTATTGTTCTGATAGGGGGCCCTTAACAGGGCCGGTCGTGCGTTCTCCGGCAAATGCCGAGAAAGATCCTTCAGTGTGAAGATGACCTAGAGCCTTGGGTTGACTCTGGCTGTGGTTCCTTCTGTTGTTGCGTTGTAATCTCGATGTGGAAACTTCGTTGAAGTTCTGCATTAATTGGCTCGTCTCGCTGGTTGCACAGCAACAAGATGAGTCACGGATGTTGCCAATTGTTGGTGAAACAAATCCAATAACCAGCGTAGGTAATGACAGCCGACAGCACGCACACGTAACGCAAAGCAGAAGGCAAATGCTACAACTGAACTGCATGGTAAATCGCCGTGCTTAAATAGCCATGCCATAGTAATATATGTCTACTTGCACACTATTGGTTAACGCCAAGTTTCGCTTTTTTCTCATTGGTCCAACGTAAATAAAATTTAATTTAATTTACGCAATATGTCGGCAATTAGTTTGTGTCATTACAAAATTTTAGCCAATACTTGTAAATTAAATAAAAAGTATTTATTATTCAAACGCCCCGGCTTCAAGTAAATGCCGTACGACGTTAGAAACTCGGTTAACGTGCTATGGATAAAGTTATTCTTCTGATAGGGGCCCTTGACAGGGCCAGTAGTGCGTTCTCCGGCAAATACCGAGTGTGAAGATGTCCTAGAGCCTTGGGTTGACTCTGGTTGTGGTTCCTTCTGTTGTTGCGTTGTAATCTCGATGTGGAAAACTTCGTTGAAGTTCTGCATTAATTGGCTCATCTCGCTGGTTGTACCGCAACAAGACGAGTCACGGATGTTGCCAATTGTTGGTGAAAGAAATCCAATAACCAGCGTAGGTAATGACAGCCGACAGCACGCACACGTAACGTAAAGCAGATGGCAAATGCGACGACTAAACTGCATGGTAAATTGCTGTGATTAAATAGCCAGGCCATAGTAATATATTGTAGGAGTATTTTTTCGGGGTAGCTATCTAGTTCGTGATTCTGTACCCTTCCTACATATCCATGGTGGCTATTGTTACTACCCGTACTCATGATCAGTCTCTGATCTTTTTCGGATGGTTGATGTGAGAAGGCTAAAATGAGTTATTACCAGTATATTGTACACAAAGTTGCAAATAGAAATAGAATTCACAATTAATCTAAAGTGACCGTGTTCCAGACGGTAATAAAAACAAATTTTAACAAAAATGAATGTCTTAAACACCAGTCACAGTCAAACTAAATTTTCCGTACTCTAGACGGCAAAAGTTGAAATGAGCTCTGTTTTTAAAGAAACATATTTTGCACACAAGCAATTATTCTTTCACAAATGTCTGAATTGAAATGAATATATGCAACCAATTGAAAATGCATGATGATATGAACATAGTCACTGTTAAAAGTTGTCACTGAAAATGAATGTGTGTAATCCGTGTAAAGACTTCAATGACAAAAATTCACAAATGATAATTACTGTTTGCTATGTTTTTATCTTATGTCATTATAATAATCCATTGTCCTCTGAAATTTGGATAGGCATAGTCAAATGTGAACAGTAAATCCCTTGCGTAAACTGCGAATAATCCAACTGAGCGAAATAAATCCACTGTGACACAATAATCTACCGCATGTTCCATGTGTATCGCGCGCGGCTGTGTATATTTAATAAAAAACCCTATTAATTACAAATAAAATTGCAGTTCAAGAAATCTCAATTAAAACTGCTTGAAACTAACAGAGATTGTTTCTAAAATCACAGTTAAGAGAAATATTGTGTAAGAACAGAGTTAGATTATTTGACCTTTAAGAGCACTGTATTTGTCAAGATCGAACATCGTTGGGTTGTAACGCGGAGTCGCGTGTTACAATACATCGGGCACTGATTCCCACTCGTTTCAATCTAATCGACTTCATCCTAGTCAATACTAACCTACAGAAATTCAATATTCACGACAAAGAACTCCGTCGGTCGACTTCTGCTACCGATCCGTCATCATTTTCTAACTCACACTCATATGCGTCTGTCCGTCACCAGCCTACCCCGCATTGATGCTCGGACTCTTCATGGATTGTATTCCAGTTAATTCTATCTATTCAAATGGAATCTCGCTTTTTCACCAGATCGAACTATTGTAGAGGCCCCTTACCTATTCGAGTCTGAGAGCCCCATAGATGCCAGATAGCTTGAAGTCCTAAAATTCACAGCAGAGTCTGATAAGCTTATATTTCCATTCACATCTGCTAGATTCAAATCCGCAATATCCTTCACTAACCTACTTGTGTCCTCAAATTTAATATCGGTCTCCATGTCTTTTTAATAATAATACACACAATAATAATACACAATACAATAATAATAATAATAATAATAATAATAATAATACATTTATTTGGCATCAAAGGCCAACTGGCCCAACCATTGAAATAGCAAATCAAGGGTAGGATATGTGGAGGTGAGTGGAATTGTGACTAGCAAAGTATTTAATAGCAGGGGGATTGGGGAAGGGAAAAGTTATCATTAACATCAAGATAGTTCAATCTGGTGAAAAATAAATAGAAACGAAGTTCCATTTGACTAGACAAGATCAATTGGAGATAGTCCATGAAGTGTCAGAGCTTCAAGGTGAATGTGAGATCGAAAACAAAGATGAAGATGAAAAGATGGCGGCCCGGAGGTAGACGTCGACCGATGGAGTCCATTGTCGTGGAGATTGAGTTGATGGAGCATAGCATGGACATGGATGGAATCAGCAGGATTGAAGCGAGCGAGTCTTGCAGGGGTCGCAGGCATCCGTAGAACGAGGTTGTGATTGAAGAGAAGACCAGGGGGAGTCGATGTCCGAAGCGAACCGTTGGTGGATCGGTAGGGCTGTTGAGTTTCCGGTCATCCGCTGAAACAAGAAAGAAAAGAATTGGATGAGCAAAACGTAGTAAAGTATCCACAACGTGGATATGATGGGGTCAGGAATGGGCTGAGAAGTGGTATCAGTGAGTCTAGAAGAAAAGATTAAGACCAGAGAGGTAAAGTGGAAGATTAGATGACTGCCTGAGGGATTTCGCCCTCCGAAGTTAGTAAAGAGAATAGCCTGGGGTGAAGTAAATGTTATGGATTGAGAAGGAACCAGTTTCGTTTCCAATCGGTCGTATCACAAAGAAGTTTGTTGAAGAAGTACTGATGGGCTGCCTTTTTGAATTCGTGCTGGGGTAGGAGCTTTATGTCTGTGGGAAGAGCGTTGAAGACATTAGTGGCTTTGGAGAAGAGATAGATTTTTTTAAATATAGTGGGGGTATGGTTAGCTTGGATAGAAGGGTTACTAGAACGTGTGGCGTAGTGGTGACTTGGGTGGGCAAAGTTGGAGAGTGGTAAGCAAGTTGTGATCTTATGGATAAAAGAAATGACTCGAAGGTGACGGGTGAACCAAAGCGGAAGAAGGTTTGCTAGGAGTAGGCGTTCCCTATAGTTTTGGCATTTCGGGAAGACTCGCTTTAGAAATCTGGAGGATACCTGTTCAATAGTATACGAGGAGGCGAGGGTGAGAGGACAGTAGAATTCGCTGGCGTAGGAAATGAGGGGCAGAACGTAGACCTTGAATAACGTGAGTTGGAGAGTGGGGTTGTTAGTCTTAAAACAGATCAGACGGGCCCATTTGAAGAGTTTATAAGTAGTGTGTGTAAGGTGTAGGGACAAGTCTAGGGATTTTGAGAATTGAATTCCGAGAACACTAGCTAAGTTGGTGGAAGAGGAGTGGGCATTCGAAAAGCCATGTTGATCATCGAGGAGATAGAAGTTTACATGAGACTTAATGGAGGGGTAGATTAGGTTGTATAAGATCCTGTCGAAGATTTTGGTGAAAGAAGGGACGATAGTAATGGGGCGGAGATCTTTAAATGATGAGATCGAAGAAGTGCCATTTTTAGGGATAGGAGAGATCGTCGAATTGAGCCAGTCCGGGGGAAGATAGGTGGTTTCGAGACAATGATTAATAACATCTGCAATCAGAGAGAAGACGTTCCAGCCTAGAAGGGCAATCATACTGACCGAGACACCATATTGATCAAATTGGTGTTTAGATTTAATGTCTTTAATTGCTTGGGCGACGGAAGCCGGAGAGACGTAGAACCAGCGTAGGTTCTCGGTGTCTCCGTTGTCTAACATCTCAACAGGCGGAGTGGGAGTGGAAAAGGAGTCGAGAAGGTGAGTCAGATAATCGTTAGCGAAGCAGAGGTCGTCTGACTGAGAGAAGTTAATATACGAGGTTTTGGGCTTTTGCAACAATTGGTGTTTGATGATGGCGAATTTTGCCCGGGGGTTAGGAGCTGAGCGGATGCGTCTTTCGATGTGGAGCGCTTGTTTGTTGATAGCCTGATTAATGAGTCCATCAAGGCGTCTCAGAGCGAGGGCGCGGGCAAGTGACGAAGTGCGTAGACGAGAGCTGCGTGCTGGGTTGTCCCGTGCCTTAAACAGAGCGTTCAACAAATTCGTCGAGTATACGTGTTGAATAGAGGTGGCGGAGTTATAGTGGGAGGATAAGATGTTATGGACTTCGGAAAACGAGGAGGGATTGTTTGGGAGAAAGAGGTCTCTCCAGTTAACAGCGTCACAGAGTCGGCGGAACTCTTCCCAGTTGGTGAATCGCCTGAACGATGGGGTGTCTTCTCGAGGGATGAATGATAAGAGAGGTAAGAGGAAGGATACCTGACAATGATCGAGATTAGGGAAGATCTCCCGAGAGCGAACATCGGTCACCTCGTTATTGGAGAGTACAAAATCCAGTTGGTTGTTCCCTCGGGTAGGAAAATGCACGAATTGGTGTAACAGGTGGTCACCGAAGAGTCGAAGCATTGGGTGACTTTCCGAAGCTAGATTATGCCAATTAGCCATGGGGAAGTTGAGATCGCCCACAACGACGTACCGATCGGAGTGTAAAGAGGAAAAAGTAGATAGAAGTTTGGCCCCGCGAGTGTCGTCGGTGAGTGAGATATTAGGTGTCTGTAGACAACACAGGTAGATATGCTTTGGTTATGGATTTGTAGCTGAAACGAGAAAAAATCCAATCAATTAGAGTTCGATGTCGACAAGCGTTTGGGCATAAGAAGGGATCGGACATAGGCAGTTATTCCGCCACCACGACCGACAGTTCTGTCGCTACGAAGGAACGAGTATCCGTGAATGAGGAAAAGATCATCACAGTGGATGGAAGGAGACAACCAAGTCTCAACAAGAACGCATATGTCTATCTCGTTAGAGGATAGAAAAGCTCGTAGTTGATTGATTTTTGGTGTAAATGACCTGCAATTGATGAGAATTGCTGAGAGTGCTCTGAGAGATGGATGGTTAGATCGGGGAGGAGAAGCGTGCGGGGGCTTTCCGCTGGCGGGCGGGGCGAGATCTAGGGCTGATGAGGGTGACTGACCGTTCGTTGACGAGGATGGAGTGGTCAGCGTCGATCTGGATTTCTTTTGTCCCGCGTTTGTCAGGTGGGCGAGGTAATTGGAGGGTTTGAAAGCAAAAGGGGGCGAGATATCTGGGCTCGAGGGGCACTTTGAAGCTGCGTTGATGAAGTGAGCAGGGACAGAGACTGATCAGGGGCTGAGACGCAACAGTCCTGGGTGGGGTCGATGATGGTTCCAGTAGAGGGAGTCGAAGTTGTTGGGTCTGGGTCGAAGTCCCGTTTGGTCTTAGAAGACTTACGTTTATTCGGTCTCTGGGTCAGAGCATACGTCACAAAATTGACTTGTCGTGTGGGTGTGGACCTGGCGGACGAACTTGGGGGAGAAGTTGCGTTATTAGGAGGATTAGCGCGGCGTGGTCGGCCGCGACGACGTGGTAAAGCTTGGGATTGTGTGGGCGGACTGGCTGCGGAGTAAGGGCTAAAAGTGAAAGTAAGGCCTTTAAATCGGAAAGGTATCAGTAGGGGTGGACTGGAGGAAGTTGCATCGCCAAGGATTCCGCCATAAACTGAGCGGCTTTTCTTTGGATTGCTCCAGCCCGAAAAGACGTGATGAGCTGGAGGCGTGGGGGTGGTGTCCGGTTTTTTGGGTTTGGGCTTTCTCTAAAGTCCTCTGTAGTAGCGTGTAATCTCGCTTTAGTTTGACTTTCCCGGATGCTAAGATGGGCGAGTGCCAGTTTGAGATGACGAACCTCACCGTCAGACAGTCTTTTGTGCGAGGAGAGAATGAAGGCTCGACCCTTTCCCGAGGAGATCTCTTTAAGGTGGCTAAAGTTATCCCCTATTTGACTGATGAGATCTGAGGTTTCTCTTGTTGGGATTTCGCAGGGCAACCTCCCTGGCTACCCCATTCAGAAACGCACCAGCTTGACGCAACAAATGGGGCTGGACAGTGGAGATTGAAGTGTTGCCTGTCAGTGCTCCAAGTAATCCAGTGATGTCCGCCATTTGCTGTTGGAGGTCAGTAATGTTGGAGATAAGCTTTTGGGTGAGGAACGGGGAAATTGGGGGCTGTCGACGAAGGCTGGTTCGTGGTGGAGTGAGATAGAAGAGCAGATATAACGTAGATTACGATAGAAGAGAGGAAAATAATGAGTATTGATGAGAGAAAAAGAATGTGTATTAAAATGCAAAAATAAACGGGAAAATCGGGTGAGCTAGGAATAGATCCTTGATAAATGAAGATAAACTCCAAAAAAAGTGTAGGTAGGTTCCTGGTGTATCTTAGAGATGAAATCAGACAAAAAATCCCGAGAATCTCAAAATAGAAACAAAATGAAACCCGATATCCTTCGAAATTAGAGAAAGTGTTGAAAACCGCAAGCACGCTCTCTCCGGTCGTTGCGTTCCACCCGACATTACAATGAAGTTGTAAACTATTTTAAAGAATTGGATCACAAACAAATTATATTCGAATGGAACAACTTGATTAGCAATATTAGTTCAGTAGTAACCGGAAGGATAAACCAAAGATAGCATGAACGGAAAGTTTAATCTCATGCCCATTCGTTTCGTGCTTACTGGCGACTCATCAGTAGGAGCCGGTATTACGCACTTTAACCACTATATATTTGAGTAAGGAATGTGGGGTAATAGGGCGATACAATCTCCTAGACGAATGTGTAAACCTGCAGTAGAGTAGCTAACATCGTATGGCCTCGACAATGCGACTTCAACGATAATCATGGCGTCATTCAAATGAATATATAACAGTTTGATACTGTTTGTGGCGGAGAACTATTATATATACAATTTTGTATTAGGTGTTGCGCACATAGTAACAGATAAGTTCAAATATTATCAGAAGGATAAACCAAAGACAGTGGTGGTTATATATATATATATATATATATATATATATATATATATATATATAGTAGTTAAATGGCGTAATGCCGGCTCCTAATGATGAGTCACCAGTAAGCACGAGAACGAGATGTGCATGAGATTAAACTTTCTGTTCATGTTGTCTTTGGTTTATCCTTCTGTTCACAACTGAACTAATTTGTTACTAGGTTCGCTACAAATAATACATACTTGCATATATATTAGTTCTTCGCAACAAACAGTATTTATCTGTTATATATTGATTAGCAAGAAACAGAAATTTAATTTTGGGAATGCATACATGCAATGTTCCAGAATTAACTGGAACCGTTTCAAAGATTTAAGCACAATGATTAATTATGAATATTTATATTATGCTTTTATCTGTTTCATAGTTATTATCCGATTTATTTCATACACCTCTATTTACAGATATCATACCAAAACGAATCGATAGGAAATTATGCAAACTATGAATTAAACGAGGTATTTGTATGAAATTTAGTCTTATTAATAGTATTAAAAAATGAGGTTAGCTTTGATTGTCAATGAAATTAATTCATCATTGCTGATAATCCGTCAAAGATCAAAAAGGATCTTATTGTGTAAAATGAAAAGTAAACATACACTAGGATACAAACTCATAACAGATTACAGTAAATATAAGGAGAGATTATAGTGTAGGGATATTTTGCGTGGTTGCTATCTCCCTACATAGAATTGGTAGTTGCTGTTGAGATCCGTGCTTATGATCAATCCCCGGCCTTTTCCCGATGGGTGATGCGAGAAGGCTAATTCGAATGATCACATATGTTTTGTATACAATGTTGCATGGAAAATTCATAGTTAGTCCAAATTGACCGTGCTCTAGACGGCAACAGAACGAAATGCTGTTAACAAAATTGAATGTCTTATACACAAGTCACAGTTAAACAAAATTGTCCGTGCTCTAGATGGCAACAGAACAAAATACTGTTAACAAAGTTGAATGTCGTATACAAAAGTCACAGTTAAACAAATTGTCCGTGTTCTAGATGGCAGCAAAACGATATACTGTGAACACAAATAATGTATCATTCGCACACGTCTGAATTAGGATGAATAAATGTAACCAAATGAAAATATATGATAATATAAATAAAGTCACCGGTAAAAGTTGTCACTGATGATGCATAGACTAAAAGCGTGTAAAAACTTCAATGAAAAAACTTCACAAATAATTATTCCACTGTTTGCTAAGGTTTTAACATATTTAATTATAATAATCCATTGTACTCTGAAATTTGGATACGTAGAATTAGATACGAACAATAAATCACTTGTATAAACTGCGAATAATCCAAAGAAGAATAGAAATTCCACTATGGCACTATAATCCGCCACATGTTCCCTGCGTTTTTCGCGCGGGTGTGTATATTTAATAAACAAAACCCTATTAATTACAATTAAAATTTCAGTTCAAGAAATCTCAATTAAAACTTCTTAAAATTAACATAGATTGTTTCTAAAATCACAGTTAAGAGAAATATTGTGTAAAACAGAGTTAGATTATTTGAATTTAAAGAGCAACATATTTGTCAATATTGAACATCTTATTTCAGTTGTGACCAGAAGGATAAACCAAAGGCAGCATGAACGGAAAGTATAATCTCATGCACATTCGTTTCGTGCTTACTGGCGACTCATCAGTAGGAGCCGGTATTACGCCCTTTAACCACTATATATTTGGTCGAAGAATGTGGAATAATAGGACGGTACAATCTCCTAGACGAATGTGTAAACCTGCAATAGTGAAGCTAACATAATATAGTCTACGACAATGCGACTTCAATGCTAACTCACACTATATAATATATATACCGAGTCTGTAAAGGATACTAACACTATGGCTATTGTGTTAGTAACTGATACCAATATTATTGTACCGAAAAGGTACATGGTACTAACACTATGGTTTCCGAGTCGGTACATGGTACCAACATGATGGATATCAATTTATGCTATAGTTCACCGAAATTGAGAATTACAACAATTTCTGAACACCTGTTACTCCAGTAAATCCATACACTCTGGCCTTGATCGATATCAGTTATCACATTTCGCGGTAAGCATGACATCATTCAATTCAATATATAACAGTTAAATACTGTTTGTTGCGGAGAACTAATATATATGCAAGTATGTATTAGGTGTTGCGAACCTAGTAACAAATTAGTTCAGTTGTGACCAGAAGGATAAACCAAAGGCAGCATGAACGGAAAGTATAATCTCATGCACATTCGTTTCGTGCTTACAGGCGACTCATCAGTAGGAGCCGGTATTACGCCCTTTAACCACTATATATTTGGGTGAAGAATGTGGGATAATAGGACGCTACAATCTCCTAGACGAATGTGTAAATCTGCAAACAGTGAAGCTAACTTCATATAGACTTCGACAGTGCGACTCCAACTCTAACTCATACAGTATAATATATATGTACTGAGTCTGTAAAGGTTACTTTGTGTTATCCTACTGGTCACAACTGAACTAATTTGATACTAGGTTCGCAACACCTAATACATACTTGCATAAATATTAGTTCTCCGCAACAAACAGTATTTAACTGTTATATATAGAATTGAATGATGTCATGCTTACCGCGAAATGTGATAACTGATATCGATGAAGGCCAGAGTGTATGGATTTACTGGAGTAACAGTTCTTCAGAAATTTTTGTAATTCTCAATTTTTTAGTGAACTATAGCTTTTATTGACATCCATCATGTTGGTACCAAGTTCCGACTCGGAAACCATAGTGTTAGTACCATGTACCTTTTCGTTACAATAATGTTGGTATCAGTTACTAACACAATAGCCATAGTGTTAGTGTCCTTTACAGACTCGGTATATATATTATATGGTGCAAGTTAGCGTTGAGAGTCGCATTGTCGTAGACTTTAGATGATGTTAGCTTCACTATTACAGGTTTACACATTCGTCTAGGAGATTGTACCGTCCTATTATCTCCACATTCTTCGACCAAAATATATAGTGGTTAAAGGGCGTAATACCGGCTCCTACTGATGAGT
>JAQBSW010014409.1:0-11727 GCA_029291075.1 Eudiplozoon nipponicum
CGCAACCTTGATTATAATAATTAAAATAATCTGTCGAAATTCTGGCGAAGTTGTGGTAAAACTCACATATAAAAAGTAAAACTTTGTAGCACAACTTTGACATTCTCTTTATAATAAACGACTGGCTGGCAGAAGTATCAATTCAAATGCCCAAACTACACAAACAGACGAAGGAACTGAAACGACAGGATAGGACACGAACTTGAAGAACAAGTAGACTAAAGGACGAAGGAGTAGAAATATGCTGATCAAATAAAGCTGTTGATCACAACACCTAGAAATAATAAAGTCTATTTTTCAGTTTTATTATTCGTTTCATTACCATTCTTTCATTTGTGCAAAAAGGTATATTATTTATTTATATGCACTATTATTGCTAACTTGACAAAATTCCATAGGAAGCCGTGTATAATGATCATGTTTAATATGGCATCAACAGAATCACTTAAGCTAACATTTTAATGCGGTAAAATGCTGCAATTAAATGAAAATTGGTTGCGTGGGCGTGGCAGGTTCGCACAGTAGTTAGAGCAACAGATTCCGAAGCAGACGTGCCCAGGTTCGAGCTCTGTCCGTGGCAATTTCTGGACTGTGCGTGAGGAGTTCTCAATAAGGTCGAAACCAGTCTACTGTTTGTATTACCTTTTCTACACTATAAAATACTTGGTTTATACTGATAAATGTATATAAATAAAGGGTAAATTGAAACTGCTGCTAAATGGAAAATAATTTTATAATATATTTTAAGGTTTGAAGCAAATAACATAAAGTAATTAAAGTAGGGTTAACGGTAAAGCTTTACGAGGAACCCATGGAGCACAGCAAAACGAGATTAAGTATATCTTCCACGAAACTTAAAAGGCGATAACAAAACCAAATTTTGAAAGACGCGAAAGTAATCACATATAATATGCAAACTTATGCCACCAATTACGATTGAGGACACCTTTAAAAATGGTGGCGATATACCATTTCGTTTTTTAATACGGATACATAGGTATATATCGACTAAAACAATTATGACATAACAAAACTACAGCCAGTCACAATTTTTTTCATTTAAACAAAACATACGATCTGCCTCTACAGTATGTGCCATTGAGACGATACATATTTTGTTTGCGTAAACTATACACATCATAGTGAAGTGGATGAAACTCATCATCTAGAACTGTTTCGTCTCAAATTGCCGCAATCTGGATTGGAAACAGCGGGAATTTAGTTCAGATCCTTGAAACTCATCCCCGGGTAACCAATGCCGCGCATTGCATGCATTTTGTAGTTATAAATCAATTTATCGATTTTTAGTCAGTCTCACCTTCAGTTAAGTTAAAATCGTCTGAACTAAATGCTCTCCGATTCAAATCAAACCCGAGGTAATTCTGGTAAACTTTGATGTGTTTCGAATAATAACGAAGCCGGTCTAGTTAATTAAACGCGTTCGCTTCCTTATACATTGTTCTGTTTATACCGATAACATATATTTAATCAGCTCCTACTATTATAGTTGAATTAAATATAATTTGCCAATGTGACAATATGAAAAATCGGAGATGTCTGGTTAGAAAATTAGTTTTAAAGTGACACCGATTGGGATCCATAAGGCAATGATCTGATCAAAAACGCACATTCAATGAGTGGCTTTGGTAGTGTCCGAAATGAGTTGCAAGACTGTGGACCAAGTGAACTCTAGTTCGAATTCCGCCCTAGACACTTCAGCATATTCTGATGAAGCTCGTAAGTGTATCGGTGTCAATTCACCGAGGAAGCAAATGGCAACAAAGGCCGTCCGCAAGTGTGCGCCCATTGCCGGTGGTGTCATGAAGCCGCATTGTTACCGACAGGGTATTGTCGCTTTTAGACAGATTCATTGTTTTCAGAAGTTTATTGAGTTACTTATCAGAAAATTTACGTTCCCGTATTTAATTCTGGAAATAGTTCCGCAGGAGGCTAGTGATGCCTAACACGTTGGATTATTCGAGTATACACATTTGTGCGCAATTCACGCAAATCACAAAAGCCGTCCTGCCGAAATATATATATATATATTTTGTCTTTATAGACGAAAAATAGCTCAAGACAGCAAATGAAATTCATCAAATGGACTCGAATCGTCCATTAGGCACTCATTGGTATTTGTCAGAATTATCGTGACTGAACCAGAGGATGTTCGGTTCAGTCTTGCAACCTATACGAACGTCCACAACGCGGCGTAATCGATGCAATTTTCAGTTTTTTAACTATATTTGTTTCTATTCAATGTTTCGCTCAGGTGAATCCAATTCAGTATGGATGGCGACCTCAAGTTACTAATATCCATTTCCGATTTGTCAAAATAAAACAAAAACCACGCCACCTGGGGAATTACAAGAGTTGTCCACATATATATTGTCGGTATAAACTAAACATGGGACAAGTTAGCAAATTCAATTCGTAAATTAGGCTTGTTTTGTTGTTATTTGGAAAACGTCAGTAGATAAACAAATTGCCACGGCAAAGATTACACCAAGAGTAAATTTGGTTCAGAAAAAACTTGAAGAGTAACAAATAAGGGTAAAATCGGCTAAATTAATGAATTAAATTTGAGATCTCCTGTTACTTTTATTTCATATCAACATCATATATTTATTCAAATCCTATAGTTATGCGTATATATACATATATATATATATATATATATATATATATATATATATATATATATATATATATATATATATATATTGATATTTTTCAAATCACAGAACTTTGTCTGCTCTATAATAACAGATCGAGATGGCCAGTTGGTACCTTAGGTCGAAAGCGATTCCAACGGGGTCAACCTGAAGGAAAGATTTTTAAAAAATGTTAAATTGTCGTTATATAGCTGAAGATAGTATGCAATGATCGGATTAGGTGGCGTAGTGTATGAGTTGGAAGACATTGAAGCACATGACTTTGTTCAATTACGATTCTCAAATTGACGCTGTTTAATATTTTGTGCCACAATGTAGCATATTCTGTGACCTACATGTTGAATTTCTGATATGACATAACTCGGTACGTAAGTAAAAGTGAGCCATTTCCGTAACACATTTTAAACTCGTTTTATCCGAAAAACCAAAATGTAGTGTCGATCCAAGAAATTTATTGATCAACGTAAGTATTTGAACCATAAAAATGAGTATAAAATTTTAGAATACCGAAATAATTTTTCGCATCATGTATGCACCACTGACATTTTTTAAATTAAAAAAATATGCATTAATAAAAGATCATTAGGGAAGAATTAACTAGGCCTCTCAGCTGGATCGTGTTTAACATCAGACTACGACATGTTTTCGCCAATTCAATGTACATTTTGTTAGTAAGAGTACGGTGCGGTAGTATTACGTGACCGAAAACTAGAATAATCGGATCCGATCCGAAGATTGCGTTTGTACTTTCTGCGTTTCCAATTTATCACATGTGTTATCTCCGAAGACTATAGTTTAAGATAAATAAGAGGCCGTCTCAAAAAGCGAAAACGATCTTAGACTACCAATCAAAATTATGTTTTAAATATCGTTTAAGAATCATTTAACTTTAGACCAAATCGGTTGAACAATTTTTGCGTAAAATTATTGGCCTTTTAGAGATCTTCTTATTTTGCTAACAGAACAGCATTGTCAGCATATTCCAGTTCAGCAAGATTGCCACCAACACCGATCTTCACCCTGAGGAATTTTGTGCGGTCCTCAGCAGACTTCATTTACAGCATTATTGAAAAAGGCCAGTGTAATTGCACAAACTTGCCGAACGTTAGAACCAATCGTAAAATGGTTCAAATACACCAATATTAGTGTTTATACTGGTCAATGAGTTCATATAACAGGCGTAAAGTAAAAAACATATTTTTTCTGAGAACCTTGCATTAGGCATTGCTCGCCATAAAATATTTCGAAACAAAGAATGAAGTAGTTTGACGAAGCGACGGCGTTAGTCTAGTTATGCCAGTGACGCCTCTCGAGAGTGCGACTGAAAGCATGAGCTTGAATTACGCATTCTATGCCAGGCCGAAAACATGCTTCAGTTTGCCTAGTTTGGTTCTCCCGTTCGTCACGTGTCATCTAGAGAGCAACAGCGAGAATATCTTTCAACGCACAATAGAGTAAACTGATTCGACGACATATGGCAGCAGGGTAGGTATCACCCGTTATGTAGAAGGGCATCACAAAGGCAGACCTCTACTTATTTAGTACGGATTCTTCCCACTAGATTGCAGAAATAAGTGTGTACAGCTTCGTTTGAGCATTTGTTAATCCAACTTGAAAATTTCAGAAGAACTAACATCAGTTAAGGCACTTTTGCGATTTCTCATGCGATTTCAAGTGTATCTGCTGCGTCAAAACGGATAGTCCACGGGCAAACTATTTTCGGGCTGAAGTGAAAGACGCCAACTAGAAAATGCTGTTAGAAGTTAGTCGTCTGTATTTTGGCATGTTTTTGCTTCTTTAAAAGGGCGATTGCATCGTCTTTGGCATCCATTTTTCTTATTCCTAGAACCTTTTCATGTGATCATGGCATTTTACGACTTATAAAATAGAAATAGACACCTATCCTGCACTAATTGACATGCGATAAAAGAATTTAAGTTAAAAAAAACTTCCTTAATTCTCCGACGAGTTCGTTTTAAGAATCTTATAAAGAAACTTCACCCTCGGCTTCCAAATTTAAGCCTTACCCATGGTAATATGTTTTCACGTAGAAACAGTAAGAGACTAGGCAGATATGGTGAATATTTTTATACATCGAACCAACCGGTGTTTTATAGAACTTTTACTGGTTATATTATCGATAAGTTTTGTATGGGCAATAAATAACCAGATCCTTCATAATTCATATGGACGAATAATTTATATTTCGATTCATCCTGCTTTTAGGTGGCCTGTCACTCGAAGCAGAACATCATTACCTTCCGTTTCGTTTACATTCTGTTTTCGATCGCTTAGTAAGTATTCCGAGCGCCAACTGCTCAGAATATCTGTTTTATTAAGGCGCCAGAGAAAGTCTTCAACCCATCTTGCAATAAGTAATAGCAGGCTAGCCAAAAGTAGACCAGGAGCTGACAGTTTTTCTGAAAGGCTATCGAAGACACATGGTATACGTGAATTAGAAGTGTTAGGAAATCAATCCGGTTTGTGCCTTACGGCTGTGAGGTCTTTGAGACAAAAATATTCATTCACAGTGCAACATAACCATAAAGGCTATCCTTAATACGTCAAATTTCTCTTGAAGAGTATACACTTTTAGAGAAGGAAAGTGGTAAATTATAACTGGCTATGCATGTGTAGGTGTGGACAATACGTATCAAATGATTTCCTAATTAACGTTATGGAAACAAAGACATGCTACGTTTTATTAAAGGTACAGATAAATTAGCGGAAGCGTAGATACATAAACGAGTATAATCATTAGAAAAGACGTTTAAGCAATTTCCTGACGAATGGTAAAATTTGCGATAGAAAAGTTATAAGTGAGCATCAATATTCTAACAGCCACTAAGATTTCAGACTTTATATTCCTAATTAACAAGGCACAAATTTTCAATGGAATAAAAGAGCAACTGAAATTTCCCACGAAGCTTGAAAAAAGGTTCCGGGTCCAATTCGAAACGGTGTTTAGTTAAGTTTCTTCTATTTGAACTTTCCGGACTAATAAATATTAAATGATAATTTTAACTTTGTCCAACCAATTTAAAGGTTCAATTAAGAATAAGAAATTTGGGTTCTTTTCAACGAAGCTGCAATACCAGAATAAAACAACCAGAATAAGAAATTTCTGTAGTAACCAGCGCTTCATAAAATGAATTTTATAAAAAAGCCGAAGTTATGCAATTAATAACAAAAATTATTTTAAATATATAAAAAACTACATTAAAGTGTGGTCTCCATTAGTTTTTCTTTGATTTCTTTAAAATCTACAAAGTTTAAAGCACAGAATTGGAGGCTATACGACCAATTGGATTGCTCGATGCATTACCAGTCGACCCATTTGAAGTTGCTGAATCTGTATTTTGAGCAGCTCAAACAACAATTCTTCCAAAATGGACGTTTTTTAAGATCGACTGATCAACTGAGATTCAAAACTTTCGCCGCAAAATTAGCTCGAAATAAGGTGTTTGTCGTAACTTTTTAAACGACACTGAAATGATGTTTTCATACATCTGACCTCGAGGCTTAGAAGCCACGACACAAACCGTGTCTCTAACACCATAACTAATAATACCATATTGCTTCGTATAATTAATTATAGATGCAGAATCCGGGTTGGAAAAAGCGAAAGCAGCGGCGGTCTTTGGATACTTCTTTCAATTGCGCTCACCAAGAAGAACAAGCTCATAAAATTTCCAGAATACAAATAAATGGATTTTCGTCTGCCTTATATTGTTTGTAACTGTGTTGCACAAACATGTCAGCAATATATTGGTCTGTTGATCACGCCTTTGCCACAGACAATGACAAGGATTGTGTGGTATATAAGCCCAGTATCTCACCATTATTGTAAAGTTGACTAACAAATAATATATTGCCTATATAAACATCATGTAGATTTCGAATCATGGTCTTTGGCAAATTCAAGCTCCGTCTTCATCTGTTCATCAGTTTTGTTTTAAATTGTTAAATCAATCTGATTTGAATCTTCCAACTTAATATTTCTGAACGGCTTTCTGAATAGATACAATTGCGTAAACTTCGAAATCTAACTGAAGAAATGTTCTCCCAATCAAATCACCTTTGGTTTCTACCGCAACTTATGCGTTCAGTTGGCAAAAATTCATTTGGCTAGCAGCTAAATTAAGTATAGTTTACGTTAATATTCGCCTATTATTCGCCAAGCTATTTCTGAGCATTGTGACTGTGTGTGTGAATAGAGGCCTGATTATGGAACGGCGAATTACGTTTCCAAACGTAGCCAGTCAACCTCATTTACAGCGGTTAATATGAACGATGTTGAAACCTTCGGAGGAAAGCGACGATTTAGCACCCAGCCACCATGAAGACGAAATCGATGCGTACTTGAAAATTTGATTCATCGGTTTTATTGCGAAACTGATAATGCAAAGCGACAACCCACGAAATAAATCGTGGATACTCTAAAAGTTTAATAGAAGGCCAATAATTTAGGTGAATACATTTTACATTAGATTTCCTATAAGTCCACTCAGCACACAAATGATCCTTCGCTGAACATTTACATATTTCTCGCCACTTTTCATATAGGAAGGCGTAAACGAATTTTCAAAAATTGTTACTGGCACATCATCGTCCTTCATCAATATTATGTGCATCGTTGTATCCACTAAAGACCACTCTTTTTGCCTGCTAGGTAGATTAACTTATAGCACGGTTCAATTTCATTTTCTCGAACATCATATCTTGAACTATACTAGAAGATACGAAATTTACTCCTATAGCATTAACGCAAGGGACAGTATTACGATCCATTTTTGGAAGTGGCTCATCTTGATGCCTTGATTCAGGTAGACATAATCCTACTTTCGAAGAGGCTACGTTAGTCGTTTGATTGAGCCTCTTTCTATTCAAATTATACATATATTTTTTCTTCGTGTGCGTCTTGGTACCAGTAAAAAATTGTTTTTCACAAAACTGATCTGGTATACTTTTAATGTTTTTTTTCTGTTCTAGATTCCAGTTTGTCTTTGGGGTTATTCTACTAACAATTAACCTGAGTAGGTGGCAAATGGAGATCCACTACTAAAGTAGATCCAACAATGTTGAACTTTTTATAATCTATTAGTGAATGACAATACAGTTTGCCTTCAGTGAAACCATAATCTGCTAAATGATTCTTGTGTTGCTCATTATGCTTACTTAATTATTGAGGCTTCATTTAAAAGCTGCTCAGAACAAACATTATGGTCAGATAGGTTCGTTGCAATGATTAGTCCACGCGTTTTAACTGACGTTGAAGCTTGAGCAATTAACTTTGCTGTTTCTGGGCACCAATAATGCATACTTGTACTAGTTTAAATGAGAAGTTGCTATGCAGTCAACTGTGGCAAAATTGCTCAGAATTGGCTTTCGTCTAATTTAGAAGTTGTTGTAATTGCGGAATAAAAGCTTATTGTCCATCTAAACGGGGTTCACCTGACTGCACTGAATTAACCAAATGTACTAGTTAAACGTAAATTATGCACACATATATCAGACCATAGTGTTCAAAAAGAAGGAACAAAACTAAATAAACGTGGATACGGTTTCATATTTGAGTTAGGCCTTACAAAAATTTCTTAAATTTTATATGAATTGTTCATCTATGAATGAGGTCTTTCGCGATTACTCTGATTATCCTTTCTCTCCTTTGCCTTTTTGTGCTCTCGCGTTTCAATTGTCTTCTTCATTTCGGCATATGTTTGATTTTTGATTAACCTCAGTTTTTTTAAATTTCACTTGCCGATAAAAAGTCGTCTTACTCTAGCATTTGTTATCACTAAGTAAACCATAGTCAGCAACCTTACTTATATAATTAGACGGAATTAATTTTTCTATCGATTAGTATGGCTGTAAGTTGATATGAGTCTAGAAAAAACAATAAAAATGTTCACTGGCTAGGGGAAGCAACTTAACAAAGTAGTGATACTTCAGATGCTTGCATATGATTTGGTACTGTTTGATATGCCTAAACTAAGTAAATTTAAGTAGATGTAGAGGAATGTTGGATTTATCTGTGTGTGTGTGTAATCCTAATAAAAAAGACATAACTAAATGACTTGTCTAAATATGATGGGTCGATTTACTTTATAACAATGCTTAATCGGTACTCCTTGTAAACTGGTGGATCTTGAAATACATCGGTAGAAATGTAAAAGGATGTTGTGGTATAGATCTGATTAGGGTAATGTAGATATTTGTGTGTGTATCTATTAAAGAAGCACTATAATTGATTAATAGCACGTTCTTTTAATATTTAAACGAGGATAAGGTTTGGAAGAAGTGTTGCACATCAGTTTTATTGCGCTTTGTGTGTTACTTGTGTGACTACTAAAAAATCACTAGGAATGACTACGTGAACGGGTAGTTGAAACGTTAAAACATCCAAAGAAGATTTTCTGCCGAAAGATGCTTTGTGATTTGAAGAAAAATGAAAATTAACCACACATTTGTGTGGTTTCAACACAATTTTTGTTAGCAAAACCTCTGCATTGCCGACCAACTGTACTCATACACTTAAAGCCTGACGAACTCCTTTTTGTACAAATACTGATAGGACAAAACACACTACTTTAAATAATTAAACGAACATTGGTTGCGCGGGCGGTGCTAACAATTTTTATAATCAAGTTTGCGATCTTGATATAAGCACCTGGCCCATTAATTACTAACATATGTTAGTATAAATTAAGACTTGTATAGCGTAGAAAAGGCAATTCATCCAGTAGACTGAGTTCGTATTTATTTGGAACTCCTTATGTACTGGGCACGTCTGCTTCGGAATCTGGTGCAACAAATTCTAGCCAATACATGACGAGTTACAAATAAGGACGGAACCGGTCTACTGGATGAATTAACTTTTCTACACTTTAAAATTCGTAGTTTATACTGGCATATGTAAGTAATTAATGGGTCAGGTGCTAATATCAAGATCGCAATCTTGATTATAATAATAAGCTACTTTAAATCTTTTGTGTTAATTCAGACGCTAATAGGTACATGTAAAGTTTAACTTATATTTCATGAAAGTAACTTACAAGGGAGTCAGCCGGCTCCGCGGATGGACACGGTAATGTAAACTCGGCTGTGGCCCCATTGCCACCATCGCCACCATTTAGAGGACTAAATAACAAAGAGAAACGCATTCAACGCATAAGTTAACATGTTGAGTAATGGTTTCATTAGTATTATCGAATATAATTTAATAAAAGTAGGCAGTTTCAATGATTAACTGTACATGAAGACAGAAGTATGGCTTGATTTTCAATGTCTAAAATGCGTACAAAAATGGTATTTGTTGCGAAAAAAGAAGAAAACTTTGACAACTAATTAAACCATAATTGATTACGCAGGCGGTGCGTTGTGGCTGGCGGTAGTTTTTTAATGTTGTTCGTTAACTGGTTAAATACAATGGGATTGGTGTTTACTTCAAGCTCCAAACTTGATTTAAATAACTTTGGCAACTGTTCTTCAGACATTTTACTTTGAGTTCATATGTTTATACGTCAGGGGCAATGAGAAGAAAATCAAGACTGGTACCTTTACGCAGAATAATAATTATTTTGGGTAGATATTATTAGTTCTAAAAAAGATTTATTCCTATTGTGTGCGTTTTGCCCAAACTACGCCATATCTGCTCGAAATGCTCAGCCCGTTACCGTTTTCTTAGGGGGAACGGACAACCAGAGGATCTTTTGTGGAAAATGTCAAAAATTTAAAACGATTCTGGACACAAAACGTCAGGTATAAAATCTGAATAATTATACCTTCTTCCCTATATATAAAAAATGGAAAATATAAAACGAAATATGTTTATATTCTTGGTTGAGAGTAGTAAAAAATAAACACGGTTATGTATAGATCACAGCCTAATTTTTAATAAGATTTTCTAAAAGGGACCGGAAGATAAACGAAAAGGAACATGAACAAAGGGTATAATCCTCTTGAAGCACGAGTTTCAAAGGTAGGAACCATCACCGTGTGACAAACCAGCATTATAACCCGTCAAGCATAACGGAAACAGTGGATGGCACAATCTCGTAAATTTAATTTATTTAAAGCAATATCTGTGTTAATTTTATTCCCAGACAACACATATGTGCACATTACACAGTTTGTGCGTGTGTGTGTGATGTTACGTCTAATTGTAAACTACTACTATCCGAGCTTATTAAATATTGGTGTTAAATATTGAAAGGGTTCCAGACTTCTAGAAGACCGTATAGCCTATTTGTCCGCCTAACTTGAGGCTCGCAGCGCCCTTAACCGATGACGTGGAAGCAAGCACGAAACGCATGCGTTAATGTTCCTGCCTAGTAAAAACCGACAACGCAGTGTAATTTGTTTCTAAATGTCGTCCAAACAACAGTTTTACCAGATTAGCCTCGTTGTTGGGTTTACTTTAATTTATGCTTGAATTTTCACTACTAAGCAGTATAATGTTTCAGCCTTGAAAATACTGACCTGGTCGCAGATTTGTTTGACTGCCTGATCGATTGCCTTCTGGATGAAATCTCATTCGCACTGGAAGTACGCGGTAGGCGAGCTGGAGGTCGTACATCAGTAATGGACGAACTATCAAAACTTGTATTGAAATCGCGCTCCATCTACAAATTTATGAACATTTAATGAAAGTGACTGAGTTGCGCATAATGATGCAATGCAAAAATTAAAAATAGCAATTGATTGAGTAAAAGAAAATGAGAGTGTGAAATTCTGGTACATAAAAAACAAGGCTAGAGGCTAATCAAATGTGAAGCAGCGACAACCGTTCACGCGAACAATCATAACAAAGAATAGACCAATAAACAAAAACAGCTCACTTTCATCTCATAGATTCTATTTGGTATACAATAAACATACTTTAAATGATAAATATAATTATTATCATCTTTAGAGTTTAGTTCAGCTCTATCGTTTAATTATAGCAGGAACTGATAAATACTTGTAAATGTGAGGTATAACTTCTTTCGGAACACACCTTTTATTAAAAGCAATGCAAGTTTCAAAATATTGGAAGAATTTATGTTGAATG
>JAQBSW010014410.1:0-11723 GCA_029291075.1 Eudiplozoon nipponicum
TGTTATATACGGTGAGTTAACTGAGAAATCTCGCTGTCGAAGACTTTATATGAAGTTAACTCAATTACTGCGTGAATCCATACTCGTATATGAGCTGTACCGTTCAATTGTCACACATTCCTCACCCAAATATATAGTGGGTATAGAGCGTGATACCGGCTCCAAGTGAAGAGTCACCAGTAAGCAAGAAACGCATGTGAAAATGAGATCATACATTTTATTCATGCTGGTTTTGATTTATCATTCTGATCCAATATGAACGAACTCGTTAACTGGCACGCAATACAGCGTACAAAATTTCATATATATGAATTCTCCACAACGATTAATGTGTAACATTAACCACATAAGCAAATTTCGAATAAAGCCCAGCGTCGTCAGAATAATTCTAATTTAAAAAAAGTTTTCTTTTTAGTTAAAAAAATTTTGGAAAAGTACTTTGCTTTTACGAAGCATTTTATGTAAAACAACACGCACCCGGCTTAATTATGAAAATTTTCTACCAACAGCAACATTTTATACTCGACTGGCCATATATCACCAAACCACGCAAATAAATTCTAATTTACAGCAAAACCCGAAAATTATTAAACATTCGATTTGACTGGTGCCTTAGTAAAGCAGAATAAGCTGCAAAAATAGGTCATTATCCTTTTTAAGAAAGTATGAATCGGTACCGAAAAGGCAAAGACTGGAGATTTCTCAGGCCATTGATAGATCAGCGACCAGATCTCAAACAATGCTCAAATATAAAAAGTAAATCATTTCTACACTCACAGGCACTCATTCGAACACATTTCCAGCTTAACTCATGTTTATCTTCAAGACACGCGTACGACTCGTTTTTAAATCAGGTATGCGAGCTTAAAAAACACACATGTCCCATTGTATCTAATCAGTGGTCCAACATGACAAAACTACCGTCAGTCATACAAACTAAGGCGTGTAGACCTTCCATAATCATCATCAGATCACGGTGCCATCTGACTATCGAGGATCAAATCGCAATGCATATATAAGTTATGTTACAAAGTTATAATAATTAATAAAAAATATTAGAACTAAACGATTATTTGGCAAATAACTATAAAACTATTTTTCAATCATTCAACTAAATGCAAATGATATTTATAACTGAAGTAATCTATTTGTTTTGTTAATTATTCACAAAATAAATTAGTCTAATAATTGAAAATAGCTGTGCTTTCGATAATTCGATGGCCCTTCTCATCCCAATATACTACTTAGAAAACTCAAAATCAACGAAAATGTTTAGGAATGCACATTTATACATTATGTGTGTGAGCGTGTATATGCGCAATTATAAATATTGACGCAAATGTGGGAGAAAAAATTTAAATATATACTTGTTAGCATATTGACGGCAGACGTGTGGGAAAATTTGTCAAAAATATTTTAAAATCCAAATATAAATAAAGAAACACATTGTATTAGGCTGGTTTGGAGAAAAAGACGAACAATTTCTTGTTAATCCGAACGTTTGGTGTAAAGATTGATTCAAAATATTTGCGTATGCTTTATTATGGAGAAATAACAGATATGCAATTTTGTATTAGATAATGCGTACCTTTTAAAAATTGGTTCAAACAGGATCAAAAATGATATACCAACGTCTGCACGACTGGTGATTCATCAGTAGGAGCCGGCACTGCGTAAAATACTTACTGAGTTTTCGTTCATACCGACTTCTGGTCTTATTTAAATATTTTTTTACAAGGTGCCCAATACACAATATGTAATTACATATATGCAAGTTCTCCAAAAAAAGGAAATTTACATCTATTGCTTTTAAACAAATGCAACACGTGAGAACCACATAAATTGTGCAGCAGACAATTTCAGTCAAGTATCAACCATGATTAAAGTATTAGTTATCAATGTCCGTGCAGCCAATATTAATTTAATTATATAAAAGTACAAATTATTCTGATTTTATGTTTTGCGGGTTTATTCACGCTAGTCAGTTTGTCATCGTGTACCGATAATGATCATGGGAGGTGGCTAGTTTAGTGCAATAGGAAACTTCATTTAATGGAATTGTTACCACCGACTGGTTAAATACAATGGAATTGGTGTTTACTTCAAACTCGCAAACTCTAATTAATGAACTGGTTAATTACAATAGGATTGGTTTTTACTTGAAGCTCGCAAACTGTCTTTAAAGAAATATTATCACCATCCGCGGAAACATAGATTGTTTTATTGTATTTTTGTTTCAATTTAGCGAAAACTTCATAAAGCTGATGTTCATGAGTGCACAGAAATTGTATAATCGAATTTTCCGGTCAAGTTCTATTTCTACCATACAACTAGAGGTGCTAGCTGTGTATCTAATTTTAATTTTTAATCTAATCATTGAGGTTTGATCCCCGTTTGTCAGTTTGAAATCGTGCTCTGATGAAGATAATCAAAATTCGAAATGCGTCATTGCGTGTTGCTGACGGTAGTTTATTAATATTGCATAAATAGTTAAATATAAAAGGATCGAAGTATATATTAAGCTTGCAAATTTGCTGTAAATAATAGTCATAATACTGTTTTCTTACAAGTGGCATTTGCATTTTTAGAAACAAAAAATATATTACAGTTTATTACTTATGTTGCCGGAGAACTAATACTTATGCATTTGTGTATTAGGTGTTGTACAATAGTAAAAATAAGTTCAGATATAACCAGAAGTATAAACCAAAGGCAGTATGAACAGAAAATATAATCCCGCGAACATACGTTTCGTGCCTACTCGCGACTCATCAGAAGAAGCTAGTATTATGACTGATACCCGCTATATACTTGGATGTGGAATGTCAGACTATTGAACGGTATAATCTCATATACAATTGTGTAAACCCGCAGTAGTAGAGCTAACTTCACATTAAGTATTCGACTATGTGACTTCAAATCCAACTCACTATATATAATATATATATATGAAGCCTGTAAAGTATACCAAGTCTATGGCTAGTGTTGGTACCATGTACCTTTTCGGCAACAATAATGTTGGTATTGGACAATGACACAATAGCCTTAGTGTTGGTACCCTTTACAGGCTTTGATATGATATATATATAAGGTATATATAGTTATATGAGTTAGCTTTTGAAATCGGTATGTCAAAGATTTTTAACACGCGTAAAGTTAGTTACATCGGTATTCGCAGTTTCAAATTCAAAAAATGTCCTTTCTTCCCAGATTCTACCTGGCGGTTACGAAGAGTTCATAATGATATGCCAGCCAATCACGGGAAAGATATATCGTGTACGTGATTATACTTTCCGTTCATGCTATCTTTGGTTTATCCTTCTGGTCACAACTGAACTAATTTGTTACTAGGTTCGCAACACCTAATACATACTTGCACATATATTTATTCTCCGCAACAAACAGTATTTTTCTGTTATATATTGAGTTGAATAACGTCATACTTACCGCGAAATTTGATAACTGATATCGATAAAGGCCCGAGTGTATGGAATTACTGGAATAACTGGTGTTCAGAAATAATTTTAGTTCTCAATTTCGGTGAACTATAGCATACACTGATATCCATCATGTTATTACCATATACCTTTTCGATACAGTAATGTTGTTATCGGTTACTGACACAAAATAGCCATAGTATTAGAATCATTTACAGACTTGGTATATATATTATATAGGGTGAGTTAGCGTTGAAGTCGCATTGTCGAGACTATACGATATTAGCTATTCTTCTGCAGAATTGCACATTCGTCTAGGAGATTGTACCTTTCTACTATCCCACATTCTGCGACCAAATATATAGTGGTTAAAAGGCGTAATACCGGCTCATACTGATGAGTCGCCAGTAAGCACGAAACGAATGTTTACATATGATTATACCTTTATTTCATGCTGAATTTGGTACATTTTTATAGTCATATTTAAATTAATTTTCTATTATGTGCGCAATGCCTAATAAAAAGTTGAAGGAAATATTATCGGAATATTCCGCAGAAAAGGCGTTGTTTAACGTGATGTCTTAGGGAAAATTTTTAGTCTATAGGGAACCTAAGTTAATAGATCCAGTAAAATGAAATTAAATTATAAGATAATCTTAAAATTGGTCAATAGTTCGTTAATTAATTATATCTCGCATCTGAAAGTTAATTTTAATCCAACACGCCTATTCTTCTGCTTCATCGAGTTTCTTATTCTTATTCATGTAATTTTCGCTTCCAATCATTATTTAGTGCTATGTTACAAATCGTTTTTAGTGACTGTTCTACAACTGTTTCGTCTATTATGCTATCTCTCGATTTTTTCCATTGGATAGCAGCCGTTACAGGAAACTTTATGCACTCCTGATGTGTGTTACGGTTCAATTTTATATTATTGGTTGTAAATTATAGTGTCTAGGTTAAGAAATGGATTTAAAATGGTACGAGTATTGTAATTCGGTGCACTGTTTTTATTTTTGTGTTGTTTGGAGCCAGGTAATGTTATGACTCACCGATTTCCTTTTTCCAATTTAACTTCACGTACCTCCAATTATGACTTTATTTAATAATCCAACTCTTCATAGTTGCCTTAATTACCTTTGGAGTTCACATATTAGCACTGAATATTTCTCGTAATCTACATATTTTAGTCTCCCAATGTTTTATATCTCTTGGTCTCAAGCTTCTAGGTTTCACTGATTTTACGATCCTGATTTTCATTTAATTGAAATTAAGACATATCTTCATCTTACAAAGCTGTAAAATTTGTTGTATTTGGTATATACGCAACTATGAATACGTGGAGTCTATGTTACTTTGGACAATGTTAAACCATGCATGCGAATTTTTGTTTAAAATGTGGAGAGCTATCACGAATAAGCAACCTCATTAAAGTGTGCTATTGATTTAACTTTAAACGTATTAAACAATAACTGCTTTCCATTCTGGATTATGGCGCAATTAAAATTTTAAAATGCGATTATAATTTAGGCTATTACTGTGAGTGCCAATCATCACTGTGTATGTATTTAACCAGAAATACAGGGTAGGTTTACAATTTGGAATTGCACAAAATTTACAGTCCTGGATACTGCTGAGGAGATAATCAGTGGCATGAAATAATGGTCCAATTTATAGATTGGATTTGTAACCTCGTGCTTCAGTTAGGCGTAACTAAGTATATACACACATGGATTAAGAATTCAAAATTGTAATTCACTTATTTTCACCAATAACACTCTGTGCGTCAAATAGCAGCACGATCTAAATTGTCAACATTCGTGTGTATTCTGTGACTAAAATCGAAACGCTTACGTAATCATTTAACATGCCTTTTGTTTAATTTATTCTTTGTCTGCAAACTTAAAATGCAAGTTTAATTGAACGGAGTTGAGCCGAATTCCCGAAAGGTTATATTTGCATAATTAAGGACACAGCATTTGGCAAATTGAACTTCGTCAAACAAAACGAAAAATTTGCTTGAATATTTGTCAAGCGTCAACTTATTTTATGCATGGCATATTTAAATTGTTGGCTCTTCTTCAGGAAATTTACGAAATTTATTATGCGGAATAACCCCAGATGAATTATGTTTCCGTAATAATACCTGCCATAAATGAACTTGGAGAAAATGATTGCCTCATTGATTAAATTCAATACGATTTTACTTGATTCAATTTTAAATTAAGTCAATGGCTCTTTACGAATTATGGATTATCCAAGTGCTGTTATACGAGAAGTTTCGTGCTTGCAAATTGGTTTATTCACAATTTCAACTAATGTTAATGTAAAATTAACGATGTAATTTTTATGTATTAGATAGGGCGCACCTTGTAACAATTAAACACAAGAAGAATGTTGTTATCACATGTGAACAGGCGTTCGTGCCTAGTGTCAACTCATCATTTAAAGTCAACTTTACGATCGAAGTCCACCATATATTTGGGTAGAAAAGGTGAGAAAATTATACGGTGCTACCACCTATATGTATGTGTATAAAACTGGTAGATGAGAAAAATTTACATGCACTGTCAACCAAAAGGACCCAAAGCCAACTCACTTCATATAATATGTGACAATTGGGAATATCAAACATTTAAAGAATTGTTACCACTACCAGCCCAATCAATTATTGTTTAATAGATGACTATATATAGGTATATATATATATATAATAGAGTATATATATATATATATATATATATATATATATATAGGTAAGCTGCAAACAGTTAATATCTTTAATCGTGCCATAAACCTGTTCAGCCAGACATTTCGTTCAATGTATGCGACCAATACTAGAGTTGAGATCTATTATATAATTTAACTGATATAGCATATATATATATATGCAAATCGATTTGGATGTTAATCAGTTTGCCGTCGTGTCCTCGATCACATGTAGGAAGGTCGAAAAACGTAAGTGCATGCAACTGGCGGTAGTTTTGTTTAGTTGTTCGACGACTGTTTAGATTCTATGGGATTTTTGTTTATTTTAAGCTCTCGATTATCAATTGTTCCACATTTATTTATTAAATATATATTTGCATGGTGCAAAGTTCCGCCTCCCACTGATGAGTCGCAAATTAGCAGGAAACGCGTGTGTATATGCTTACTTCAGCATAACATTCTGTTTGTTTCTGAGTTAACGTGCAACTAGGTAGACATAACCTAATATGTGATTATATTTATATTAGTAATCCACAAAATTAGGTGCAGACATACATTAAAGCTTTGTCCTTGTTATTTGGCAATCTGTGGGGATTGGATAATTAACTCATTATTTCGAAATTCGTTAGAACGTGTATCTCACAATAGTGTTGGCTGGATAAATTAAATAGTCATAATATTCATCTTAATTGTACGAATTTGAATAAAATCAAATGGAAGGTATGAACGAACATGAATAAAATGTCTCTATCGACAAAAAGGGAAAAACGGAGATTAACAAGCGATATAAACAAATAAAAAGATTATAGAGCTATTTAGACAAACATACGAGCCTGTTATTAAACGAACATTGGTTGCGCGGGTGGTGATAACAATGATTTAAATTAAGGTTACTATCTTGATATAAACACCTGTTTCATAATGTGCATATATTTGCTTGTGTAAACTAAGCATAAAAAAATGCAGAAAGGCAATTCATCCATCAGACCCTTTTCATCCTTATTGAGAGTTCGTCACATTCTGCCCGGAATTTGCCGAGGACAGGGCTCAAATCGGGTCTCGTCTGCTTCCGAGTCATTTGCTCGAACCACTAAGCCAACTTGCACCACTCTACACAGTATGCCATATAGGATCCACTTAAAGGTAAGGCTAACCACGAAAAAAAAGTTAGTATATATCAGTAAATTTTGTTTATCGTGCGGCAGTGTGGCTCAGTGGTAATAGCATTTGATTAGTAAGCAGACATGCTCAGGTTCAGGCCCTATCCACAGGAAATTCTGGACAGTAGATAATGAGCTCCCAACAAGGACGAAACCGGTCTATTGGATGAATTGCCTTATATAAATTACACAACGCTTGGTTTATCCCAACGAATATATGTACATAATGGTTCAGGTGTTTACATGAATATCGGAATCTTAATTAAAAGTAATTGTTATGATCGCTCGCGCAACAAATGTCCGTCTAATTTTACAGGATGAATTGCCTTTTTTACATTATACAATATTAAGTTTATACTGAAAATGCATGTATATAATGAGACTGGTATCTATATTATGGTCGCAATCTTGAATTAAATAAATTTACCAGTCATTGGAAACTTCCTACTAATGCACCTGTAAATACTAAACCGCTGCTTGTAAGGCATCTCTCCAAAGGAGTATGAATGATTGCTCAAAATACCACTGAAGATAGTAAGCAGAAAGACAAATACGCAAATATTTTTAACAATTAATAAACACAATTATCTAAGAAGTAGATAAACCAATCTTGAAAGAAAACGAAACAGCAAAAACGACCAAAGAAAACTTTGCAAGAACGTATGGAAAACTGAAAATTTTACCGCTATGACAAACATAGAAACTCTTTCGAAGGGGTCTATTATGTTATTAAACAACGCGGCAAAGCACAAACCGGAAAGTTCCTCTTCAAACAACTAAGCCTATTAGAAATCAATAACATAATTACATCATTGAGGATTATTTTTTAGCTATCAGTCGAACATAAGAGGAAAAGCAGTCAAGGAAAGATAATGGGCCTACTTGATGGTTTACCAGTGATTGTTAAAATTCCACCGAAATAAACAACGATTGCCATATGACACCTTGTTAAATTAATTATTGCAGATTAAATTATAAATTGAATTTAATTCAAAGATCTTATAATATTAAGAGCACACAATTTAATTTTGATGGTAATTTTTCCTCACAGATCTATCCTGTAACTACGGGAAGCAGCGTTGCATCTCTTTTAGCTGATGACCATATACATCATCTTGAGCGAACAAAGCAAAGAATATTGCAAACCAATGAATACAATATAAAGAGCAATGTAAATTGTCAACTTTACTTGATTCCAGAAGATGTAAACCCAGCGGAATTGATCAGATAATTTATTAAACCCGATCTATACCTAAAATCCATCCTTTGAAATATAATAAGACAGCACATTTTCCTTCTGGGACCTTAAACGTCTTCAAGAGATACATGGCGATTGAACACTGTTAAGACTCATAAAATGTATATTCAGTGGATGATGCATTCAATATAACTTCAGGGTGCCAATGTACAACATGAGTTACTTAATGAACATCTTGGTAAATTGAGTCAGGGCGATCTACTCGAAAACACAAGATCGAGGTAAATCTAAAAGACCTGAAGACAGTTTCGCTAATCAACTCGTACCTGACGTGATAAACAGGAGTCAACTTCAGATTACTAATTATTAATTTTAAAGAAAATGCCAATGAAATTAGCCTTATAAACCTACCTTTAAGATGTAACATTACGGCATCAAGATTTGCGTATCGGTCAATGCGAATTGTAATGTAAAAGCTAACGTCAACTTCAGCATACAGAACTTCATAATGCTCGATGCGAAGATCATTTTGCAACGTCCCCCAAATCCTTCGTGTTTAACATATTTTCCTGTCTGTGATAGCACATATATTGGACATAGAAAACTGATCTATGCCATTCAACGTTGAAATTGTTTAAGAAACGCTTGGCGCCTTCAGACATATAATCAAATGTGAAGTTTATTTTTGAAACAGTGTGCACAAATAATTCATCAAATTTCTCATTTATACATGAAGCATACACGGATATATAGTTATATATAATAAATAAAATACTACAAGAACCTTATCTTAAAATACTAAAATTTAAATTCATATTTTATTTCAGAATCCAACCAAACCTGACCGTCCGTTGGGTCAGACCCATACAAAATTCAACACAACTGTGAACCAATTGAAGCAGAACCAACTGCGCCAACTAAAAGTTGAGAAGTTACAACAGACGAACGGCATGCACAGAAGGGCAACTGATACTAGAAACCACAAACGACGATTTATACCGCGGACACACGGCACAAATCTTAAACAATGTCACAAAGCGAACATAATTATATGCATACAAACAATAAAGCTTCTACGCATGTATGGTAGGCCTCAAATTTGGTATAATTACATATAAAGACTAACAAACAACAAATAAAATTTACATTGAAGAATATAACATGAAATTTATAAATAAAAAAACAAATTGACAAAAATATCTTCATTACAACGCTAGGTCACTTCGTGATTATGAATTTGGTGTTCAGTATCTGAATAGTGCAGTCGACAGGGCTTAAATAAACATCAATTCAATACCAAGAAAAAACATGTAATTGGGTGTTAGATATCTATTTCGGTGCAAAGAGAATAGCCATGTAGAGGCCCTTAGGTCACTACCATAAGGGGGTCTCTTGGATGCCAGGTCCGGAAAATCCATATATGCGAAATGATCATCTATCTTGGAACACTTATGTTCCTCTGAACTATCTCTTAAGCTACAATCCTTAAGTCCGCTAGCCAACTGCTCTGTATCCTCAGTATTTAATAAACCAGACATGATATTATTAAATTACTTGTAATTTATATATTATATTAATTAAGTAGGCTTACCCGGATACGCTGATATCCACAAATTACTGAACTGGAATGATTGAGACCTTAAAAAAATATTCACTTTAATTACCCAAAGCAAATTTGTGGTTCTTTTCGCTGATAATTAAAAACAAAAACGACGAGAAGATTACAAAGTTTTATTCACAAAGAGTCGGAGATGGAACCACGCAGTGTCCCGCTTATGCAATTCAGAAACTCAGATCAAAACTCTCTCATTTCCTTCCACAAGACAAGTCCAAAACTTCGACAATATGAACAAAAGAACTTCCAAAAAATTTTACAATATTTTTCAAAAATTAAAATATTATTTTACGAAACCAGCGATAACATCAAATGTCCAAAAATAAAAATTGATTTATATTTATATGAGAGGTTAATTACTGTCCGATAATTAATTTAACCTCTACATACTCCCTCATGTTTAAGATGATTAACTATACATGATGTAGTCTTCATTCTTCGTTTTCTTGATGACTCTTCCCGACCGAGTTCCAACAAGTTGTGCTGGTACCTCACCAGATTTCATATTCATATCGCATTGTTCTTGATTCTCAGTTGTCTTGGTTTTAATCTTTACTTCTTTACCATATGTGTTCGACTCTTCATTTTTCTCACCAATTTCTGAGTCACATCTCGCCTCAACTTCTGGGTACTTCGGTGAATAGCGTTCCTCAGTCTCCTCCTCTGTCCAAATAAAATGTGGAATACAGCGATCCAGTGTTACACATTCTATAGTGCCATTTACTTCTATAAATGCATTTTTCTCAGTCATATGATTGACTTTATATGGCCCCTTATAGAATGGAGTCAGACAATTCTGTCTGTTTTCGTTAGTTATGTATACATGCGATGCCAGCTTTAAATCTGAAGATACATAGCATTTGGACTTTGGAATTCTAGTTTTGATTGGAGCTAAACGACTCATTTGATCTCTCAATGCTCCAACAAACCAATGTACTGAACTAGAGGTCCAATCGAGACAATTTGGAGCTTCTATTAGAAGATCTCCAGGTAACCTCAGTGGCTCTCCATAAAAAAGTTCTGCTATGGATGTTCTTAACTGAACTCTGTATCTGTTTCGCATTGCCAACAAAACTATGGGCAAATCATGTATCCAACTGGATCCACCGGTGCAGCGTAATGCAGCCTTCAGCTCCTTGTGCAGTCTCTCAACCATCCCATTGGCTCTGGGATTATAAGCACATGTGTGTTTTACTTCTATCCCCATCGTATTCAATGATCTGATAAACAGTTGAGACATAAACTGACTACCACGATCAGTAGTTACCCTTAACGGTGTACCATATCGCGACACCCAATTATGCAAGAACATAAGTAAGACCTCTTGAGATGTCATGTCTTTCAGGATTATTACCTCAAACTGACGACTGAACCGATCGACCATCGTGAGTAAATACTTTTGGCCGGAAATCTCAGGCATTTCTACTATATCAATATGAACATGCATGAACCGACCCGCTGGTATACCAATCGTTTTAATTTCAATTTTCGTATGACGCCAAACTTTACAAGTTTGACACCGGGCACATGTCCTTACCCAGTCTCTTATGTCTTTCGACATGTTTGGCCATACATATCTATCAGTGACCATCCTGATAGTTGCC
>JAQBSW010014411.1:0-11720 GCA_029291075.1 Eudiplozoon nipponicum
CTAAGAAAGTTGAAGCAGCATTAACAAACACATTTATTGCAGCTAAACTATGAGTGTTATTCAAGGTAACGCACTTGCCGTTAATAGTAAATCAAGAGAAACAGCTGTTTCTGTCGTCATCAAAAATTATTTACCAATAAAAAGGTACAAGTTTTCGATCAACTTGCGTAGGCCGATCAACCAGACGGTTAATTACTCGAACGAGAGAACATTGTAATTTAAAAGTCTGATTTAAATCAAATTGTGCATATACGTCAGCAATTACGCAAGGCGTCGTTGAAACACCACGCATATGTTCTCCAGACGTAGCATTTAAAATAATTACTAAATGCAATAGCAAAATTGCCACAAACTAAGCTTTATGGATAAACAAATTGCAGTGGGATTTAAGCAAGGAGAATAAGCATGTTCAGGCATTGAGCTTGAACTGGAGGTGACGCACGCAATTGATTGGATGTTCCCTTATTTCACACTCTGTTATTGTTTACATTTTTCTTCCCTTTTTCGTCTTTCGATCTATGTATAAAGAGATGCTCATTTGTAGATACTTGGGGAGTAATTGAAAAATAAACATTTTTTGTATTTAATATTTTTTTTTAAATTTTAAACATGAAAAAGGTACTATGAATAAAATTAGGGCTCGCATTCCAAAAGAGTTATTGATATGTTATAAGTAAAACAGAATGAATTATATTTTTGTTTGAGATAAAATAATTTTTCTTTATCACAGAGGATTGTTTCATGAGTAACATCAACTCTCACATTCAAAATAAAACTACGTGATCGATTGACGAATGCAAATGTTACATTCTTATAATTCGACCCTTTTATATGTGGTGCTGCTGCCTGAAAGTTAACACTAGAATTTAACTCAACTTAATTTTTTGCTATTAATACTGTCAATTTTGCTTTATTACGACATAGTTCAGTGATGTCACAAATCAGTTTTAGTGTGTTAATCGTTAATTTCTTGTTAGAATTTTGGGTGTCATGTCTTGAGTATCACTCGGCCTCATATTTGAAGATGCATGTCTAACCGTTTCACAATCGAACGTAATCTGCAACGGAGCTGACAGTTTATCTTGACTTAAGGCTATCTCCAAACATTCTTTCCATCCTTGTTCCTACGTCCCAAATAATGGAATACATTGACAGAAATTTTTTATTCCTAAAAGCGAACTGCCTCTCAACCATTTTTCTGTAATTTAAAAAAATATCCATCACGTTCATGCCGGAAGCGGGAATTTGGTGGTCATCGGCTGTTCATAACTCGTGTCTTAGGAATTGTATATTTGTCTGGATTTCCGCGTGCACATCAGCCCATGTCTATGATAATTATTTGAGCCCAACGCCGTGACTGGCGTTTTTTCCGCACCATCTCATGAGTGCAATCTACATTAGGTTAAATGATAATTTTGTATCACAATGGCAGGCGCATGCGCATGTATCTACTTCGTCTTTAATTTATGCTTCCTTTGTGGTTTAATGATGATTTTTTGTATGTTCTACAAATTAATTGTGTCTCTTATGAGGAAAATTGAAAAATATATAATCACTTTTCTTTTGACGTATTTTTGTTTTTGTATTACGTCATCATTGTTGTGACTCATACTGTTTCAAAAATATAATCAAAACATTCTCAGTTAGCATGTGATGTTCTGTGGCGATTCCTGTCGAATACATATTTTATTAATTATGTTGTGATTACTTTCGTGCATTCGATGTCATGCGTGAATTTGCAGTGCATCTTTTGGACTTTTTAACTTAACTTACGTGTGGAGGGTGAAAATTAAATGCACTTAAACAGCCATTGATTTTGTGGTTAATGATAAATATTTAAATCAAATTATTGAACTTGAGATAAGCATCAACCCAATTTTATTTAACCAGTCGCACAATTTTCTATGGTCATTGTGAAAGCACGACGGAAATTGACTAACGGGGATCAAATGGCAAAGCATATTAACTAAATGCAAAATTAGATTAGCGACTCTTAATTCTAGCTGTCTTGCATAAATTTAACTTGACTGTAAATTTCGGTTGCAAAATTTCCACGCAGTCACAAACATTAACCTCGTGCAGCTTTCGCCACGTGTGTATAAGTTAGACAATTAAAAAATCATTGATTTCGCTTAATTTAAACAACAAATCTATTTGATCTAATATAACATAACTTGTACAAAATTTGCGGCTGAGTCCTGTGTAGTCTGATCTCTCTGGTGCTCTGATGATGATTATAGAAGATCAACTCGCATCAGTAAATGTGATTGACAGTAGTTTTCCAATATTTTGTGACTGGCTTGTTACAATTGTATTGTTTTTTCATCGCAAGCTTACATAATCGATTTAAAAAATATTATTGTTGTTCATATAGCATTGATGTATTTAAAAAATGGAGATTCAATCCTTGTTTATTTGTTTTAGCTTGATACTCGAAACATGATTATCATTTGAAGCAGTCATTTTAAAATTATTTATCACGTCATTCTTAAAAGAAAAGTTATTTGTAGATTTTCATTTTGCTTTTGCCTCTCCAATCTATTGAATTGGCTCTAAGTTACTAGATCAAAATTTGGAAGAGAAATATTAATTACCTTATAAAAATTGGTGTGGACGACGCCATAATTGTGTAGAATACGTGCATACACTTATGTGTAATAATTGAGTCTAGCGTGCGCATTAAGAAATTGAATAGAAATGACTATGGTACAATTACATGTTTATACGCGTCGATGTTATTATACTTAGCTGTGTGGTTTAAAATTAATATTCACACATGGGTTATGCGCACCTATGCACTGAATCGGAAATAATTGTTATGATGTCAGTGTGTTAAAAGTATTAAAATAAAATTGGATTGACGAGATTGATCATTTGATTTATTAATTGTTTAAATTTGGTATGTTAATTTTCTGATTGAAAAAATGATCACTGAAATGAATGTCGAAATATTTTCAAAAGAGAAAATGAGGTCATTGAACATATAAACTCTGTTAAGTGAAATAGTAATCATGTCATATCCGGTCAAACATTGATTGCCATTTTGGCATACTGGTTTGTGTTACTAGAAAAATAGATTAAAATACATTTATATTTTCCCTGATCGCTAAATTTGCACTTTCATGAAATGTGGCAGAACGTGACAAGTAGCAATTACTAGGTAGTCATTAATTTGAACAGTTATAAGGCTGATGTCACAAGTGGTCAAAATGGCTACTATTCTTTCTGTAAACGTGGTTTAGACTACATTCGAAGTTATGAAGCTGGTCTACTTTAAAGCGTGTGCGATATGCATTAACATTGTACTCGCTTACCATCTGTGTTCTATTTATATCATATTGACTGCACTTTGATTTCAATATGCATTAACATGTGCTATTTTACGCTTTATTTTCTTCGCATTAGAAAAAATACATTTAGGCACAACATCAGATTTTATTCATGAATAGCTAGTTAACTAGAAATACGTTCGTTAATGAGATAAACAATACATGGTCAATATTCAGTTAATCGTGTAAATTTGTGCAAACAGCACATCTACGTTTAATTTTTTTTCTTGTTAATGTAAGCTAAATATTGCAATTGCAATTAATCAAGTAGACTGGTTTCGCCATTATTCGGCATTTATTAAGTACTTACAATTCTTTCAAACACTCGCTGGGTGTCCAGTTCTAAAGACAAAAACCGTCTTTTGATGAATTGCAATTCATATATTACACAAATTGAATGTTATACTTGCAACATATATACCATAAAATTTCCCCATAGTAAATGAAATAGATATCCCTAGTCCAGGTGGCATGATGTTTTATTTATAATGAAATGTCGGTAGTGGCCATGTGGAACTTTAGATCTAAATCGATGCTAAATCAGCACTCACTGTATACGAAATTAACTAAACTCTACGTTAGTCTATCATAGAAAAGTCGATGTGGTACGCCGTTTGAATAACATTGTGGATTAGTTGCAACCAAAATCAAATTTGTCGCGTTTTGAGACCCGGCTGTTATAGGCACTGGAAGTATTTGATGTTTGCACAATAAGGACCAAAAATGTTTAAATAAAGATATTATTCTTCTGTCATACGCATTTGAGATTCATTCTGGCAACATTTGTGCAATTTTATCTCACCATATTACTTTAATTTAATATCCTTTCCTACGTAGGATAGTGCCGCTCAATAATGACAGATAAGGAACGGCCAATTTGAAATTAAGGTCCAAAACGATAATAAATAAGCTCAACCTGGAGGCGACACTAAACAAAATTAGTTGAAAGTTAACTTAAAATTGCGTATAATGTGCAGCTCAGACGTTGTAGCAGATTAGTTCAAGAGTCTGAAACAATTGTGGCACAGTTAGGACTTCGGTCGCGGAAATTTGGGAAAGTAATCGACGATCGCCAAATAAGTAAAAAATCGGTATATTTGGAATATATAATTTTATATCTTAGGTTACATATGGTTTACATTGACAAAATATTTATGAAAAATATCTAGCCATAATTCTATAAATTATATATAAACATTAAAGGGCCAAATAAAAAATATATAAAGAGGTGCCCATTTGTAGATACGTGAGAAGATTATAAGAATGAATCCGTTCTTGTATCATAAAATTTCTTTTTCTGTTTCATATGGAAATGTTACTATGAATTTTATGAAGTCTCTCACTCTAAAAGCATATGTTTATTTATTTATTTATAGAGCAAAATTTACCAACCATCATGTACTTTCGCTAAATGTTCAAAAGATTTATTTATACATTTTGTTGTTTGATTGCCAAAGATTAAATAGTGGGAACAGGTACATTCAGAAAGTGCTACAAATTTAATATATTCAGACGTCACCAAATGTAGCGTTATTAAAAATATAGGCAACACCAAAATCAGATAGAAAAACAACGGGCGACGAACACTTGTGTTGCTTAGCAAGAAAAAAACTACTTGAATTTCTAGAAAAAATAGTCTGTATAATTATCACCAAATACGCATATTTCGGCAATGAAAAACCAACATAAAATAGAAAATAAAAATATCTGCTGAAGAAACAAATTTTCCCACTTTCTTTAATCAGTCTGTGTGAAAGTAATCATCATTATTCAGAGAAAGTTTCCTCAAAAAGGCAGTAGGTTAGGTCTAGATACGCAACTAGCTGTTACTAAACTAATATCGAGATATCATATAATTAGAAGGCAAATAAATTAAAAAGACATATTTACATATGACGGCCGCACAATTTGTATGCAGTCACGAAAATCAACTGTTTGCAGCTTTCGCAAATATAAATATATAGGCAATACAATTTAACAATAATTGATTGCGCGGGTGTTGGTGAAAATTCTTTAAATCAAGTTTGCGAGTTTGAAGTAAACACCAATCCCATTGTATTTAACTAGTCGTCGGTCAACATAGTAAAACAACCGCCGTCGCACGCGCTGGCGCGTTTCGACCTTCCATAATTATCTAACATTGATTTCCATATTTGTTTAATGCGGTTTGATCCTCGATAGTCGGTTTGCTGCCGTACTCTGATGATGATCATGAAGGTCGAAACACGTCAGTGCGTGCGACTGACGGTAATTTTGCAATGTTGTCCGACTGCTGGTTAAATACAATGGGGTTGGTGTTTAATTCAAGCTCGCCATACTTGATTTAAAGAATTTTATGTATTCATTTGGAAAACAATGTATACTCAACGTGAAATTTTAATTTCTGACCGGTTTAACTGAATCGAAATTTTAAACAAGATCTAAATAAAAATACACAGAATTAAATTTAATTTCACCTTATCAATGTGTACGGTTATAACACCTTCAAAATTATATGTATTTAGGAAATGCGAATCGTCACTATCTGCAGGCATAGATACACTGTCAAATTCCCATTTTAGTATATGATTAAGGAAACTCCATTAATACAACTGTTGCAAATAAATATAAGTAATGCACTCGCTTAATCAATCAAATGTGAGGCCATGAAAACTGTACATGAACTATTAAATACCATCTGGCATCTTCATGTGCAATAAGCTCTTTTTATATTATTTTGTACATATTTTCTTAGCGTTAAATGTATAATCTTACAAATCAATGTTAGCAACAAAACATGCTCATTTTCTAGTTTAATTTCTTAAGTTAGACGCAGCTTCCTAGATTTTGTAATCGACACAATGTAAGGATTTTAAATTTTAGACTACAATAAATTAATACGCACATGCAAATGTTTACAATTTTAAATTATCTAAAAATTATAAATTAAAGGATTAAACTAATTGTTCATGCTTATGTGAAAACGTATGGGGCGATTCATTGGTCGACCGTTTTATGAAACCTAGAAGATATTATATCCGATGAAGGCTATGTAATTTTTGAATATTCAAGTTCTTTATTGTGATAATTTAATCTATTATCTTTTGAATAAATAGTTTACACAGATTTAATTACCGTTTCGTACAGACATTTTTAATGATCATCCTCAAAGAACGACGGCAGCTGACATTCTCAGACGAGAAAAATGTATGCGTGACTACTAGAAGTGAGAACAGCATGTCTCATCTGCCAAAAATAATGTTCAATTGTGATTTTGGTTTTGTTAGTCAGGCTTCCCTCTGTCTCTGATGATAACCAACCAAATTCGAAACACGTCAGTACATGTGAATCACAGAGGTTTACCTATGTTAAACGAACATTGTTTGCACGGCGGTGATAACAATTACATAAATCAAGGTTGCGATATTGATACAAACACCTGATCCATTACGTACATAAATTTGTCAACATAAACTAAGCATTTTATAGTGTAAAGAAGGCAATTCTTCCAGTAGACGTGTTTCGTCCTTATTTGGAACTCATCATGTACTGGCCAGAATTTGCCCAGGAAAGGGCTCAAATCTTGGTACATATACTTCAGAATATGTTTCCCTTACCACTGAGCCACCCTGTTGCAGACTATACACAATTTCCAGTTATATACTAACTATTTTTTCTTGGTTAATATTCATTTAGGTAGAGTCTGTATTGCATCCTTTAGACCATAGGTTCCAACTAACCATCCTCAATTTGCCGCGGTTCGTGCCATCTATGCACAAAATTCTGAACAGTACGTGATGAGTTCCCAAAAAGGGCGAAACTGGTGTAAAGTATGAATTGCCTTTCCTACACTATACAATGCTTAGATTATGCTAGCAAATTTTACGTATGTAATAGGTTAGATGTTTATATCAAGATCACAACCTTGACTAAAGTAGTTTTACTATGTGCTCCGATGGGATAGATAAAATGGAATTAGAATTTAAATCCCCACGTGACTTTTATGTTTGGAACATGGCAAAAAATACGACAGACATAAGGTTTACTTAGTTGAACGCCAAATTAAAATAAGTCGGATTGATTTTTTTCTGAAATTCTTAAGCATTATTTGAAAATATTTGTTCTTATTTTTCCTCTGCCTGTCGGTTTTTTTCTGAATTTTTTCTATCATCATGCGGAAATGATTTTGCTGATGATAATAACTGGACTTTGCTTGATATGCGGTCATTTTCGAATGAAATAAAACGCTTCTCCTGAATTTTAGTCTGCTATTTTTCAAACTCTATGTAAGTTATTCAACTTTGCGGTGATTCATTGTTTGATTTATACATAGGACATACATTTCGGACAAGTAAATGTGATAGGCTAGGTTTTCTCTTTTTTTCGTTTATTTCATTAATGACTAAAACAACTGACAGAACGCGTCAAGTATAAGGACGTTTTATAAAAAAAAGTTGTGAAACAAATGTTTTTAGACCTATCTCCAAGAAATCGCGGTGGTTATTCCTACGAATGACTATTGCTTCTGCATTATTTATATTTATTTCTGACAGCATCGGCAAAAATATTTGAAGAAATATTTAAAAAGTAATATCCAAAAAGTAAGTGCATGACAAATTAAATTGAATCATTATTGATGTTGCTTGTAACTTAAAATGATCTTACCTGCAGTATAAGTCTATCTCATGCCACATGCCTCTTAGATTCCCAGGGCCTTAACTACTTGGCTTTCGGAATCAGAACCACTTTTTCCTTTTCGAATAAGCTACCAAATTAATGCTAGTTTTGTTCTTTTCAGCAGGCGACGCATACTCCTGATGAAGGCAACGAGCATGTTACGCTCTTTTTATTCACGTTAATGTTAAAAATTTGTAAAATTTAATTGATTAATTCAAGTAGTAAGATTTAATATAGCATAGTTATCGGAGAGCCTATATTTAACGGAATATTGATGTAGCTGTTCGAATTTTAGTATGATTTGTTAGAACCTTTTGTAAAGTAGCGAACCGATAACACATTTAAGTATTGGTTTTGTATAAAAATAAACAAATCTGTCATTATTGTCACAAAAACAATACTATATTATTTCATATTCGTGATTTCGAGCCTCAGAATCTGGTGAAAATTTCCTCATTTGGTGTTGCGAACCTAGTAACAAATTAGTTCAGTTGTGACCAGAAGGATAAACCAAAGGCAGCTTGAACGGAAAGTATAATCTCATACACATTCTTTTCGTGCTTACAGGCAAATGTGCATGAGATTATACCTTCTGTTCATGCTGCCTTTGGTTTATCCTTCTGGTCGCAATTGAACTAATTTGTTACTTGGTTCGCAACACCTAATACATACTTGCATATATATTAGTTCTTCGTAACAGACAGTATTTAACTGTAATATATTGAATTAAATGATTTCATGCTTACCCCGAAATGTGATAACTGATATCGATCAAGACAAGAGTGTATGGATTTACTGGAGTAACAGGTGTTCAGAAATTGTTGTAATTCTCAATTTCGGTGAATTATAGCATAAATTGATATCCATAGTGTTAGTACCATGTACCTTTTCGGTGCAATAATGTTGGTATCGGTTACCAAATATAGCCATAGCGTTAGTATCTTTTACAGACTGGTGAGATATATATATATATATATAGTATATATATATATATATATATATAGTATATAGTGTGAGTTAGTGTTGAAGTCGCATTGTCGTAGACTATATGATGTTAGTTTACTGTTGCCGGGTTTGTATTTTGTCTAGGGGATAGTACTGTCCTATTATTCCACATTCTTCTACCAAATATATAGTGGTTAAAGGGCGTAATACCAGCTCCTACTGATGAGTCGCCAGTAAGCACGAAACGAATTTGCATGAGATTATACCTTCCTTTTTTTGCTGCCTTTGGTTTATCCTTCTGGTCACAACTGAACTAATTTGTTATTAGGTTCGAAACACCTAATAAATATTTGCATATATATTAGCTCTTCGCAACAAACAGTATTTAACTGTAATATATTTAATTGAATTATGTCATGCTTACCCCGAAATGTAATAACTGATATCGATCAAGACCAGAGTGTATGGATTTACTGGAGGAACAGGTGTTCAGAAATTGTTGTAATTCTCCATTTCTGTGAACAATATCATAAATTGATATCCACCATGTTGGTACCATGTTCCGACTCGGAAACCATAGCGTTAGTACCATGTACCTTTTCGGTACAATAATGTTGGTATCGGTTACTAACACAACAGCCATAGTGTTAGTATCCATTTCAGAATCGGTGGTATATTAGATATAGTGAAAGTTAGCTGGAAGCAGCATTATCGTAGAATATATGATGTTAGCTTCACTATTGCAGGTTTACACATTCATCAAGTAGATTGTACCGTCCTATTATCCCACATTCTTGACCAAAATATATAGTGGTTAAATGGCGTAATACCGGCTCCTACTGATGAGTCGTCAGTAAGCACGAAACGAATGTGCATGAGATTATACCTTCCGTTCATGCTGCCTTTGGTTTATCCTTCTGGTCACAACTGAACTAATACATACTTGCATATATATTAGTTCTCCGCAACAAACATTATTTAATTTCCTCATTTGTTTGAAATGGCGGAGTTCTTCCAATATTCATCTGTAGGTGTCGTTCGGGTTTATGAAATTGGTCCGAAATTGGATAAGTTCGTGTCACACCTGTCATTCTTATCAATACCAAGGAGCTTATTGTTTAGAGCTACGCAGAGTTGTCATAGAGAATTTTAAAAATCGGCTTATTAAATTGCTCAGAAAGAATGGTTTTCGTCGGCCACATGGTAAGGTAAACTGCATGCAGTTTATGGAAAACGTAGGCCTATGAAGGATTAAATGAAATTTTATTTAATTAAAATTTTTATTTTATTTTATTTCATTTTTATTAAACTTGGTGGCAAAATCAAAGTAACATTATTGGATGAATAAACTTTAGGCCAATATTAAAGTTCCTTGTGGGCGTAAAGAATGGATTGGTGTATGAGGAAGCCCCGAATATTTTGGAAAATCTTGTGTCTTAATTTTAATTGGCTATTTATATTTTATCGACCACCCGCCCCATGAAGTATTTTTTTATGAATGGTACCGTAAAAAACCTTTCCTAAATTATTGATCGAATGAATATTTTTTAAATCCACGTAAACTAAACAGGTGGCTGCTGCTACCTATTGTGAGAATAGATTATAAATGGTAACTGACCATGCGTTAAACTCGGTAGATTTACGCATATTAGATAAAATCTAAACGCTGTATTGTTTATATGCAACTTGAAACAGTTGATTAAATCGATATATTCTTGTTATGCTTCGTTAGTTTGGGGTAAATTTGTTTTTACCCTTTGTCGGTTAATTGAACTTACGTGTACAGAATTAGAGAAATTAACCGACAAAACGGGATTCCCAGTTCAATTCTGACTTAACGCAGCGTTTTAGCACAACAAGTTATGGTTCTTAATGGGCTAATTTTATTTACTTTTGAAAGTTTAATCAGTCTAGAGTTGCAAATTTTTTAAGATTGCTAAAATGTGCGATGTTCGCTGAAACTACCAGTGATTTCATGGCCACATATGACTTCGTTCAATTACGCGTTTTTCAATAAAAATTCTTTAAGCCTTTCATAGGTAATTCTTGTGATATTCACTGCACCATTTCTATTTGCATATATATATATATACATATATATATATATATATCTAACTTCTATAACATATATATATATATACTTATATATATATATATCTTATATCTTAAACCTATAATATTACTAATATATCATGCTTAAAAACTCATAACGCAAAGTTGTTATAATTTGTTCTTTGTGTTTATCGTTCAAGTTAGAACAGGACTTTTAGTGTTTTTCAGTGAAAACCCAGAGTTATGAATAATGTCCATTTTATCGCATCATTTTTGCGTAAGTTGTCGAATGCTCTTATTTGTCTGACCTCAATGAAAATTATATTTTTGACCTTATTAGCCAGTGTTATGCTTAATTATTAAATTAAAATTTTGGTAAATTTACAATTCGAAAAGGAACTCAGCAAAAGATTTGGCCAATTCAATTTTGTAATTTGAAGTTGTCGAGTTTTCGTTGACAAGAAAAAGCACTGACAACTAGGCCAAGCTTTCATTATTATTGGACACCCTAATAATATTGACGAGAAATGTCAGCAAGCTAGACAATTATCCTACAATATCTTAAACATTGAAATTTTCAAGGTACGTGTTCAAAGTTGGTTTGTAGAAAGCTGTATATTACAGTAAATTTTAAATTTAAGTATTTGAAATACATTGATGTTTGCTTTGGGCAGAAATATCGATTTGTAATAAAGCCATTTTTTGGCTTATATATTTTTTTTTCGGTATAAACTGAGC
>JAQBSW010014412.1:0-11718 GCA_029291075.1 Eudiplozoon nipponicum
GTAGTGCAGATTGTACCGCCAAATTGTCCAACATTACCCAACCAAAAAATATATAGTGTGTAATTCCGGCTTCTAATGATGAGTCGCTATTAAGCAGGAAACGAATGTGCACGAGATTATACGTTCCGTTCATGCTGTCTTTGGTTTATCCTACTATATATTTTAGATAATTTGGTACTAGGTGCGCACCACCTATTAAATATTCCATATACATATAAGGTTTCCGGAAAAAAAACTATACCCATAATTTATAATCAAGATTTCAATCTTGATATAAGCACCTGACCCATTAATTACTTATATATGTCAGTATAAACTAAGAATTGTATAGTGCAAAAAAGGCAATTTATCCACTAGACCGGTTTCGCTTAGCAAAATTATATATACAACTCACACTCGCATACATAGCACGTGACTGGAAATTTCGACTGCACAATTTCTCTGCACTCACGAAACTTCTAGAGTTGACAGCCGCGTATTTACAGTTACTCTGCAAATATATATGAATTGTAGTTTTATCCTCGCCAGTCAGTTTTCCGTTGTAATATGATGATGTTAATGGAAGGTCGAAACGCGTCAGTATGTGTGACTGGTGTTAGTTTTGCCTTGTTTTGCGACGGATTAAATACAATGTTATTTGTCTTCGTATCAAACTCGCAAATTCAATAGTTATTACCACCACCCACGCAATCAATTATTGTTTAACGTACACCCAAACACTCACAAACTAACACGCAATTAACCACCACCAATCGTATTTCTCGTCCATAAACCCAAGTAAGAAAACTAAAATCCAGGATGTATATAACTGAAATATTATAATTTGCAGGTATTTTTTTAAAATTAACCAGTAATCATATAAAAAAACATACTCTTCTTTACTGCATGTATAATCTTTAAAAATATGTTGTTACGTATTCATTCGTGGTATTGTCATAGTGTGAATTTTTATTTAAATTATTCCACTTCATGCAGTTAAACGCCTTTATTTACACAAATTGTAAAGAAATCCTTCAATTTTTATTCAGATGAAACTTAATTGAAACACATAAAATATAGCTATGGACTATATATTTCATTTTTGTTCAGCGCTATTTTGCAAAATGTATCCGATGTTTACGTTAAGCGTTATTGTCGGTCTAACAATTGGAGACGAAATTGATACAAGCAATAGACGAATACAAATTGTTTCAAAATTTACGTTTAGTTAAACAAATGAAAGGCAGATTGTGGAATATACTCTTGCGTTTTTCTTAAGTCCTGCTGAATGAACTTGTGCAAAAACCTACACGCACTTATTAAAATCTTCAAGGCCTATGTATGTCGTGCACAATTTTTTTTCTTTTCTCCAGTTCGAGTATGAGAATACTAATATACCAGTCATTATCCACGACACGCATACACCTGTTTATTAAATGTCTTATTTTTTAATATATGTTTATTTATTCGTGGTGTGTGTGTATCTAGAGCGCGTATTTATGTAACAAATGCAAATTCACGCAGTTAAACGTCTTAATTTACACTAATTGTAACGAAATCTCTAACTTCTTATTAACATGAAACATAGTTGAAACACATAAACTATTGTTATTAACATAGTTATAACAGATTTCGGTCATTTTCCTTTCGAAGAATATTATTTTTTTAAATTTTTAATCATATGATCAACTAGACAATTGGTATCTATAGGGCACTGTTGTATTTTTCGATGTTAATTAGCTCATTGTATAGCAGATTTGAAATTTAATCCTTGCTTCTACTTATGGGTAAACCACAATCAGGAACCGAAGGAACCAATGAAAAGCGACAGTTCAAACTCTGCTCTAAACAGACGAAAATATTTCTAACAACGCTATACTGTATAAGTCAACGAATATACTTTGCTAGTCTCTAATAACGTAAGGCTCGAATTATCCAATCTTTGTTATATTATAAACGTTTGGGGGAAAGCTACAGATGATTTGAGTTCGACTACGCGACAGCTAATTCGACTATTGAACAATTATTTACGATGAAGTTTTGCTTGTCATAGAAGTTAAGATGAATTTTCAAATCATTTTGCAAATTAATTTTTACCAATACGTAATACCACTTTCTGTGCTTGTCAAACATTATAGAAAAAATTCTAATTCATTTTCTTTTATGAAGGCAATACAATTTAACAATAATTTTTTGCGCGGGTGGTGGTAACATTTCTTTAAATCAAGTTTGCGAGCTTGAAGTAAACACCAATCCCATTGTATTTAACCAGTCGTCGAACAACATAACAAAACTACCGCCAGCCGCAACGCACTGAAGCATTTCGACCTTCCTTGATCATCATCAGAGTACGACAGCAAACTGACTGGCGAGGATCAAACCGCATTGAATATATACGGAAATCAAATTTCCAGTCAAGTTCAATGTATGCGAGACTGCTAGAGGTGAGAGCCGCATATCTAAATTTGATTTCCATATATATTCAATGCGGTTTGATCCTCCATAGTCAGTTTGCCGTCGTACTCTGATGATGATAATGGAAGGTCGAAACGCGTCGGTGCGTTGCGGCTGGCGGTGGTATTGTTATGTTGTTCGATGACTGGTTAAATAAATTGGGATTGATGTGTTTAATTTTATGAATGTTGTGATCTGACCACTGAGCCACCCTACCACACACTACACACAATTTTCAGCTAGTTACTTTCTAGAGCAACAGATTTTGAAGCAGACGTTCCCATGTTCATGTCCTGTCCGCGGCAAATTCTTGACAGTGCGTGATGAAGACGAAACTGGTCTACTGGATGAATTGGCTTTTCTACACAATACAATACCTCATTTATGCTGACAAATGTAAGTACTTAATGGATCAGATGGTTATATCAAGTTCGCAGCCTTTATAATAATTAATGTTATCACCACCCGCGCAACCAATGGTCGTTTACATATATAAAAATGTTCATTTCAATAACACTTTCCCATCTATTGTGGTGTCTGTTCAGTAATGACAGATTTTATATTGTTAGTTGGAACTTTTGGTCTACATGGATGCCATATGTGTTCCACCTACAAGAAAAAAGGCTAAACGAGTTACACTAGTTAGTATGTGGTGTTCAGCAGGGTAGCTCAGTGGTTAGAGCACCAGACACCGAAGCAGACGTGCCCAGGCTCGAGCCCTGCCCGTACGTCTAGCCAGTACGTCATCAGTTCCCGATGAGGACGAAACCGGTCTACTGGGTGAATTGCCTTTATTACACTATACAATTCGTAGTTAATACTGAAAAAGTTATGTACATAACGGGTCAGGTGTTTATATCAAGTACGCAACCTTCGTTATAGTAATAAGACTCCGCCTTATTCGTCGACGAAAATTTAACATCTTGCTCCATTATCCTATCAATTTTTTTAATATATTCTCGCACTGGAGTTTATAATTTAAAACAGTTGATAGATCGGTTACATGTTTGCAAACATGAATAAAATGCATATATTCTTTTTCCGAATAACAGGAAGGACAAAACGCCATTAGAAAAATCGTATTACTGCGCGTTTTAAACTGACCATTGAAAAAGAAAACTGAAATGAATTAAAAAATTTAGTAAAAACAAGAATACTATTAAACGAACATTGGTTGCACGGGCGGTGATAACATTTACCATAATCAAGGTTGCGAACTTGATATAAACACCTGACTCATTAATACTTACATTTTGTCAGTATAAACTAAGAATTGCATAGTATAGAAAAGGTAATTCATCCGGTAGACCGATTTCGTCCTTCTTTGGAACTCATCACCTACTGGCCAGAATCTGTCGCGGATAGGGCTCGAACCTGGGCATGTCTGCTTCGGAATCTGGTTCTGAAGAAACAAGTTTGTATATAACTGAAAATTCTGTGTAGTATGCGGAAGAGTAGCTCAGTATTTAGAGCGCTAGATTCCAAAGCAGACGTGCCCAGGTTCGAGTCCTGGCCGTGGAAAATTCTGGCCAGTACATGATGAGTTCCTCATAAGAACGAAACCGGTCTACTGAATGAATTTCCTTTTCTACACTATACATTTCTTAGATTATTATGACAAATGTATGTACTTAATGGGACAGGTGTTTATATCAAGTTCGCAACCTTGATTATCCTAAACAACACGATCACCGGATGGTGATCTGGAGAGTATACATCCTCATTTCCTAGAACCTCGCGGAATTCACGAGAAATCTAATTAAATGGAAAATACTTTATAAACATCTGTATAACAGCTAGCCATTTTTTGCAGACTGGATTTGTACCAATTCTTCTGTTTTAATTCGAGCAGGTATGAACAAAATAAAGTACTATTCAAACAAAAATCACACACTCAAATGACTGCAACAACAAGTTGCTCTCAGAGCAACACACTCCACATAAGCACACACAATTTCCAATCGACTATACCTCGTGTACAGAATACAATCACTTTAGCTATATTTTAAATGTAATACGACCATCTGCAATCAATAACTTTTCTGCATTAACATATGGATCGCGCAGAACTCAGGGCGTTTAGTAAAATTTCAGCGCGCAAAGTTTTTTTACGTTTGTGTGCTTTTTCTCACTGAAAGCTGTTCTATCGATGTTTGTAAAAACTCAAATGAAAACTTTACATGCAGAAATGTTATTCTCAAATTGTAAAATGTTTTAAGCAACAAAAAACGCGATATTTTAACATCTATCTGTCGCTTATTGTAACATGGGTGTGTTGTTAATTCTGAAAGTGATTGAGATGAGCGCTTGAAGGCCAATTTTTCATGGTGTTTAGAGGATTCTATCAATAGAGTGAAATTGTAGATGTTAAACGGTAAAAAGACCATCTATACATCTAGTTTATATCGTTTTCGACATGACCCACCTAGTGACATTAATATACAATAGTGTAATGAGGACGAATTCCTTAAAGTTAGAGAAATCAGCTAGACACGGTCAATATTCGCCGATACACAATTTTGACGATGATCCAAAGAGACAACAAAAGGATTTCGCATCAATTTGCCAAAATTATTTACCAGATACAAATTATGTTTTGTGGGCGGTCTGTGGTCTTACTGGGAGAACGTCGGCAAGCACGGAGTGTCTGCATCGAGTTGATAGCAGCCTTTGTCAAGGCTGACTTTGTTATAAAATCATGATAATTCTTGAACTAACAAAACACAAGATTACACGCAGTTGCCTAATACATTAATGCTTTCATATATACATATATATATATATATATATATATATATATATATATATATATATATATATATATATATATATATATATGTCGGTATTTTACATCCGCGACAAGAGATAATTTCATATTAGAACCTAATATAATAAATAAGTCATCATATTGACTGCGCAGGTGCATTGATGTGGTTCCGAGTTTCTCAATCAATAAATTTAAGTAAAGCCTACAGTTATACGAGAAAAAAACATGACACTTAGGTGAACCACATGAAAAATGGCAAATGCACAAGGAACCCATTTGTGCATGTTGGCAAGTCTCGCGTGTGGTACAAGGAAGGCAGCGTCGCCAATCAAAATTGAGCCTCCTTTTCCCGGCGTCCGCGCATGTTACCTTGTCTTATAGTGCTAGCCGCCAGCAAATAATTATAGTGGGCTAAAATAAGAATTTTCTAAATAGTATACATCACCCTTTTTTGTTTGACACATTATTTAGGTAGGAGAATGACGAGTATGCTGTAATTATAATAATCGTGAGAACAAATACAAAGGTCACAACAGGCTCACAAACAATACAGTCGTATCTACAAATCTGCATCATTAAAATTGAAAAAAACAACTCTGAGACAGAAAAAATATTAATTCAATAAATATGGACAAATTTTTTTAATAACCGATAGGCGTCATTCTAGTTTTAAGGTGAACTTCAGGCATTCGTTAATGATGAAGTTCTGCTTGATTTGTTGACGAGAAGGTGTTTTGGATACAGTTGCACATCTACCAGTTTTTATTTTAATGTTTCAGAGATTTACATGTCTTGTTGGCTGAGTGATTTTCTCTCAACATTTGTAATCTGTAATTAATGAGATATGTGAGATACTTAGGTGACTTCACCCAGGCATGTCCACACTTCAACGTTTCAGCAGATAACACTGTAAAATGTTCAAATTTATCATAGGTACTTTATTTGTAAACCAAAAATCGAAAAAAGACGACTATTTGAAAAAACATTACCGCCCGTATAAGCAACATATTAGGAAAGCGCATCAGCAAATACAGGAATATGCACCCAGCGTGAAAAGTACGAGTTAATTAAGCTCATCATGGCAAACAGAATTCATAATCCCATGACGATAAAGTTAAATTCAAACAAAAGTTTATCATTAAAAAGAACGAATTAATACAATCAAGCAATCACTAATTGCGTAACCGAAGAAAAATCGTTTTAAATCTAGTTTGCAAACATGAGATAAACACAAATCCCATTGCATATGTCCAGTCAATAGTACTCAAGCTTGTCGGCCTTTCACAATTATTATCAGAGCACGAGGACACAACAACTAACGAGAATCATAGAGGAATGCATAAAAATATGGAAAATCAGCTATAATATCGTCATTCCTAAACGTCTCGCATACATTGTTCAACAAGTGATCTACTGAAAAATATGAAGAAGTCTAGGTTCATATGTGTGTATATTAATATTTCGGTATATTAAATGGAAGACTATTTTTCAGCTGAACAATATTTAATATTAAACGTTATTTCAATAAGTTTATTAATATAAATTGCTCTTATGTACAATGTTGCTTTCTCTTATATATTAGCCAAGGTAGATTTTTTAACTATGGCGTAATATATATATATATATATATATACGTATATATCCATGTCTTCCAGAATATCAATATGATATAGAAAATTTAAAGGCAGATCTTATCTTGCAATTCAGTATTGTGCGATTAAAATGTCTCTAAAGTGCCATGAAATATTATTTAATTGACGATTTCTCTGCCATTGACTTGGCAGATTCATCAAACGAATCGGTTCCTTCAAAGTTTCATTAATAAAGTTTCGTTAATAAACCTTTGGGCGTGTCGAAGACATGCATAATAATAAATAAAAAAATTTCGCAAATGACATTTTATTTCATAAAAAAACAAGATGCTGTCAAATTTTAAAATCTTATATTTTAAAACTACGTTTTCCGCGTCAAATGAAATGTAATTATATAGGCAATGGCTCGTTGAGAATACAAAACAAACTGAGAATCGCAACGCCAATAAATAAATGAAACGAGTAAAAAAAAGTAAAACTTATAAATTACTATTTTTAATTCGGAAATTTTTCGCATATTAAATACATTAGTTTCTTATCGAAAGTAACCATTCAGTTTTATGACACCAAAAACTGCAAACCACAATTTGTCCTACTGAATAGTATCATAAATACAACCATCATTTTGCAGCACAATTAAACACTGAACATCGCAATTCCGAAACTGCCATCTAAAGTGGGTAATATATTTGTATTTAAATATTTTTTTGAAACAATTGAATTATGATAACATATAAACCAGAAATCTGTTTTACATTTGTAAAACATATTCAATAAAACGCATATTACTTATTTCTATCCATGCTAAAAGGACACTTTCTCGTAAGTTAAGTTTCCACTATAGGTAAATGTGTATAATAGACAATTGTGTCCTTAATTTTTAAAATACATCGATTTCAAAAAACTGCTGTAAATGATAATATAGTTTTTTACAAAAATCTAGGCACAAGAGAAGCAATCATAAGAATACAAAATAATTTATCGCGATTGTTGGTCACAAAAGATTCTTTAGGAATATCAAAATTACAAAGAACCAATGTTTAAAAATCAGCAAAAAGGACCATAAATTTGTTCAGAGTGGAACGCATTAATATTTTAATCAAATTAGTATATAATATAAGGTATTTGTAAATTAAGTAGAACAGAAATACCAACTGGCTCGCCATGTGAAAAGTTCGCCATATACCGAGATATGCAAATAAATTTCTAGATAGCTAAACTTATACAAAAGAAAAAATAAATAGATAGGAAGTTTATAAATCCTATATATATATATATATATATATATATTTATATATATATATATATATATATATATATATATATATACAAAAAGCCGCATTTTTAGTCAGCACATTTTTGGCTAGACTGGTGAAAATCAAACGAACTTGCAACTACCTACAAAAAGTAAAAAATAGATCGATAAATGTAGAAATAGAAAGACAAAGAGATAGAGAGACAGCTGGCCTAAACAAATATTCACACAGGTAAAGAATTAGAAAAAGATAGATTAATAGAAAAAAGGGTGAGATCGGTACTATTGTCCATAACTCAATAGAAATATTGTGGATTATAAATATACATATCCAAATATAGATAGATACACACAGATAGAGATAGATAACAAGACATTGATAAATAGAACGTAAAATATCGAAAGAAATAGATGGATAGATGATTATAAAAAAACAAAGAAGATAATTTGATAGATAGATAGAAAGACAGGAATTTATATATATATATATATATATATATATATATATATATATATATATGCAAACACTGAAAAAGCTTTAGATAAGTAAATTGAAAAAGGGAAGAGATAGACAGTGTTAAATAAAATGGATACGAATTAGGATAGATAGACAAATGATAGGTAGATTAAGATACAGAAATTAATATAAATGTATAGAGAGAAAAATATTGACTAATATATTTATATAAACATCAATATATAAATAAAAGATAGTAATATTGTTAAATATACAGAAAAAGACAGATAGATCTACAGATATATGAAGATATATAAATTTATACAGATAAAGATGAATGGAAAGAAAGACAGATAGATATTTTATACAATTAACCAATTAATTATTGTGCGGTTGATCATAAAAAAATGTTTACAACAAATTTATAAGGTTGCAAAACACCAATCCCATTGTATCTAACAAGTCGCACAGCATAACAAGGCTACCGCCAGCTGCAACGCACTGACGCGTTACGACCTTCTATGATCATCATCAGAGTAAGTTGGCAAAATGGCTAGCGTTGACCAAACCGCATTGCATATATATGGAAAGCAAAATTGGATATGCGGCTCTCACCTCTCGCAGTCTTGATTATATTGTACTTGACTGAAAATATCGGCTGCACAATTTCTATGCAATCACGAACATTAACTGATTACAGCTTTCGCCACAAATAAATGCATAGGCAATACAAATAGAAAATCATTGTTAGTGCGGGTGGTGGTAACAATTCTTTAAATCAAGTTTGCGAGCTTGAAGTAAACATCAATCCCATTGTATTTAAGCAGTAGTCAAAAAACAAAGCAAAACTACAGCCAGTCGCACGCACTGACGCGTTTCGCCCTTCCATGATCATCATCAGAGTACGATGACAAACTGACTAGCGAGGATCAAACCGCATTGCATATATAAGGAAAGCAAAATTGGATATACGGCTCTCACCTCTAGCAGTTTTGATTATATTGTACTTGACTAGAAATATCGGCTGCACAATTTCTACGCAGTCACGAACATTAACTGATTACAGCTTTCACCACAAATAAATGCCTAGGCAATACAAATAGAAAATCATTGTTAGTGCGGGTGGTGGTAACAATTCTTTAAATCAAGTTTGCGAGCTTGAAGTAAACATCAATCCCATTGTATTTAAGCAGTAGTCAAAAAACAAAGCAAAACTACAGCCAGTCGCACGCACTGACGCGTTTCGCCCTTCCATGATCATCATCAGAGTACGATGACAAACTGACTAGCGAGGATCAAACCGCATTGCATATATAAGGAAAGCAAAATTAGATATACGGCTCTCACCTCTAGCAGTTTTGATTATATTGTACTTGACTAGAAATATCGGCTGCACAATTTCTACGCAGTCACGAACATTAACTGATTACAGCTTTCGAGACATAAACATATGATCTAAGCACATACATACATAATACACTATGCATACATACATACATACATACATACATACATACATACATACATACATGCATACATACATACATACATACATACATACATACATACATACATACATACATACATACAAACATACATACATGCATACATACATACATACATACATACATACATAAATACATACATACATACATACATACATACATGACATGAAGACATACATACATGCATACACACATGACAGAAATACAGCTACATATCATACATACGTACATATATTGCATACATACATGTATACTATGCATACCTACATACATACAATACATACATGCATACATACATCACATACATACAGGCATTCATGTACACATTAATAGGTATACATACATACATACATACATACATACATACATACATACATACATACATACATACATACATACATACATACATACATACATACATACATACATACATACACACATACGTACATACATACATACATACATACATACATACATACATAGAGATATAGATACGTGAATACTCAGATAGATAGGTAAATAGATATATACACATTGATGAAGGAAGTGTACCGAATGCTCCATGTTACTGACGGCATTCAAGAAGTGCAGCCGAAATGCCAGTCTAGCAGAATTTATGTGAGGCAATTAAAGGCGGGAACCGCAATTGTATTTCTGCAAAATAATATGTACATTGCAGGTTGATTATAGTTAGTCTGATTGCCAACGTGCTCTAAGAGTGACAATAGAAAGCTGAAACGCAACAGTACTCGCGCCAGAAGGAATTTGTTGTTCTCTTCATCGTGCGATTTCCGGTGATCAGTCAAACTGGATTGGTGTCTTTCTCACGTTAAGTAACAAGATTTAAATTGCGGTTATCGCCACCCGCCAATCGATGGGGTCTCAATTGAATCCAAATATCCGTTTTGAACTGTATGCATACATTATTCAGTTGATTTCGCCAGCCAAAATAGACAGTAAACAACATGTACATAAGTCTAATGTTAAATGTGTGATTTGTCTTATAAAACGAGGACAACTTTAATGCACCAAAAGACATAAATTTCTAATTTCTGCAGATTTCAAACGTATATGTTAAACTGGAAATGTAATTAAACTCAATTCAGTGATTAACGGTCCAGTAATTAAACAATAATTTATTGCGTTCGCGGTGATAACAATTATTTAAATCAAGTTTGCGAGGTTGACATAAACATCAATCCAGATACATATATATATATATATATATATATATATATATATATATATATATATAGTATATATATAGATATAGATATATATAGATATACATATATATATATACATATATATATATATATATATAGTAGTCAGTATCAACTAAACATCGTATAATTTAGAAAAGGAAATTCATCTAGTAAACCGGTTTCGTCCTCATTGATCCAGTAGCCATTTTACTTTTATATATTGTTATTTGCTTAGAATTAATTTATATGCAATTGTTTATTGGGTTTTGTGCATTTAGTAAAAAAATAATTCAAATAGAACAAAAAAGGATAATACAAAGTCAGCATGAACGTTAGGTATAGTCTCATATGTTTATTCGTTTCACGCTTACTGGCGATTCATCAGAAGGAGCCGGTATTACGCCCTATACCCATTATATTTTTGTCAAAGAATGTGCTGCAAAAGAACGGTACAATCTCATATATGAATGTGTATACTAGCAGTATTTTATCTATCTTCATATC
>JAQBSW010014413.1:0-11715 GCA_029291075.1 Eudiplozoon nipponicum
AACACCAATCCCATTGTATTTAACCAGTCATCGAACAACATAACAAAACTACCGCCAGCTGCAACGCACTGACGCGTTTCGACCTTCCATGATCATCATCAGAGTACGACGGCAAACTGACTATCGAGGATCAAACCGCATTGAATATATATGGAAATCAAATTTAGATATGCGGCTCTCACCTCTAGCAGTCTTGCATACATTGAACTTGACTGGAAATGTCGGCTGCACAATTTCTATGCAGTCACGAACATTAACTGTTTGCAGCTTTCGCCACATATACATATATAGGCAATACAATTTAAACAATAATTGATTGCGCGGGTGGTGGTAACAATTCTTTAAATCAAGTTTGCGTGCTTGAAGTAAACACCAATCCCATTGTATTTAACCAGTCATCGAACAACATAACAAAACTACCGCCAGCTGCAACGCACTGACGCGTTTCGACCTTCCATGATCATCATCAGAGTACGACGGCAAACTGACTATCGAGGATCAAACCGCATTGAATATATATGGAAATCAAATTTAGATATGCGGCTCTCACCTCTAGCAGTCTTGCATACATTGAACTTGACTGGAAATGTCGGCTGCACAATTTCTATGCAGTCACGAACATTAACTGTTTGCAGCTTTCGCCACATATACATATATAGGCAATACAATTTAAACAATAATTGATTGCGCGGGTGGTGGTAACAATTCTTTAAATCAAGTTTGCGTGCTTGAAGTAAACACCAATCCCATTGTATTTAACCAGTCATCGAACAACATAACAAAACTACCGCCAGCTGCAACGCACTGACGCGTTTCGACCTTCCATGATCATCATCAGAGTACGACGGCAAACTGACTATCGAGGATCAAACCGCATTGAATATATATGGAAATCAAATTTAGATATGCGGCTCTCACCTCTAGCAGTCTTGCATACATTGAACTTGACTGGAAATGTCGGCTGCACAATTTCTATGCAGTCACGAACATTAACTGTTTGCAGCTTTCGCCACATATACATATATAGGCAATACAATTTAAACAATAATTGATTGCGCGGGTGGTGGTAACAATTCTTTAAATCAAGTTTGCGTGCTTGAAGTAAACACCAATCCCATTGTATTTAACCAGTCATCGAACAACATAACAAAACTACCGCCAGCTGCAACGCACTGACGCGTTTCGACCTTCCATGATCATCATCAGAGTACGACGGCAAACTGACTATCGAGGATCAAACCGCATTGAATATATATGGAAATCAAATTTAGATATGCGGCTCTCACCTCTAGCAGTCTTGCATACATTGAACTTGACTGGAAATGTCGGCTGCACAATTTCTATGCAGTCACGAACATTAACTGTTTGCAGCTTTCGCCACATATACATATATAGGCAATACAATTTAAACAATAATTGATTGCGCGGGTGGTGGTAACAATTCTTTAAATCAAGTTTGCGTGCTTGAAGTAAACACCAATCCCATTGTATTTAACCAGTCATCGAACAACATAACAAAACTACCGCCAGCTGCAACGCACTGACGCGTTTCGACCTTCCATGATCATCATCAGAGTACGACGGCAAACTGACTATCGAGGATCAAACCGCATTGAATATATATGGAAATCAAATTTAGATATGCGGCTCTCACCTCTAGCAGTCTTGCATACATTGAACTTGACTGGAAATGTCGGCTGCACAATTTCTATGCAGTCACGAACATTAACTGTTTGCAGCTTTCGCCACATATACATATATAGGCAATACAATTTAAACAATAATTGATTGCGCGGGTGGTGGTAACAATTCTTTAAATCAAGTTTGCGTGCTTGAAGTAAACACCAATCCCATTGTATTTAACCAGTCATCGAACAACATAACAAAACTACCGCCAGCTGCAACGCACTGACGCGTTTCGACCTTCCATGATCATCATCAGAGTACGACGGCAAACTGACTATCGAGGATCAAACCGCATTGAATATATATGGAAATCAAATTTAGATATGCGGCTCTCACCTCTAGCAGTCTTGCATACATTGAACTTGACTGGAAATGTCGGCTGCACAATTTCTATGCAGTCACGAACATTAACTGTTTGCAGCTTTCGCCACATATACATATATAGGCAATACAATTTAAACAATAATTGATTGCGCGGGTGGTGGTAACAATTCTTTAAATCAAGTTTGCGTGCTTGAAGTAAACACCAATCCCATTGTATTTAACCAGTCATCGAACAACATAACAAAACTACCGCCAGCTGCAACGCACTGACGCGTTTCGACCTTCCATGATCATCATCAGAGTACGACGGCAAACTGACTATCGAGGATCAAACCGCATTGAATATATATGGAAATCAAATTTAGATATGCGGCTCTCACCTCTAGCAGTCTTGCATACATTGAACTTGACTGGAAATGTCGGCTGCACAATTTCTATGCAGTCACGAACATTAACTGTTTGCAGCTTTCGCCACATATACATATATAGGCAATACAATTTAAACAATAATTGATTGCGCGGGTGGTGGTAACAATTCTTTAAATCAAGTTTGCGTGCTTGAAGTAAACACCAATCCCATTGTATTTAACCAGTCATCGAACAACATAACAAAACTACCGCCAGCTGCAACGCACTGACGCGTTTCGACCTTCCATGATCATCATCAGAGTACGACGGCAAACTGACTATCGAGGATCAAACCGCATTGAATATATATGGAAATCAAATTTAGATATGCGGCTCTCACCTCTAGCAGTCTTGCATACATTGAACTTGACTGGAAATGTCGGCTGCACAATTTCTATGCAGTCACGAACATTAACTGTTTGCAGCTTTCGCCACATATACATATATAGGCAATACAATTTAAACAATAATTGATTGCGCGGGTGGTGGTAACAATTCTTTAAATCAAGTTTGCGTGCTTGAAGTAAACACCAATCCCATTGTATTTAACCAGTCATCGAACAACATAACAAAACTACCGCCAGCTGCAACGCACTGACGCGTTTCGACCTTCCATGATCATCATCAGAGTACGACGGCAAACTGACTATCGAGGATCAAACCGCATTGAATATATATGGAAATCAAATTTAGATATGCGGCTCTCACCTCTAGCAGTCTTGCATACATTGAACTTGACTGGAAATGTCGGCTGCACAATTTCTATGCAGTCACGAACATTAACTGTTTGCAGCTTTCGCCACATATACATATATAGGCAATACAATTTAAACAATAATTGATTGCGCGGGTGGTGGTAACAATTCTTTAAATCAAGTTTGCGTGCTTGAAGTAAACACCAATCCCATTGTATTTAACCAGTCATCGAACAACATAACAAAACTACCGCCAGCTGCAACGCACTGACGCGTTTCGACCTTCCATGATCATCATCAGAGTACGACGGCAAACTGACTATCGAGGATCAAACCGCATTGAATATATATGGAAATCAAATTTAGATATGCGGCTCTCACCTCTAACAGTCTTGCATACATTGAACTTGACTGGAAATGTCGGCTGCACAATTTCTATGCAGTCACGAACATTAACTGTTTGCAGCTTTCGCCACATATACATATATAGGCAATACAATTTAAACAATAATTGATTGCGCGGGTGGTGGTAACAATTCTTTAAATCAAGTTTGCGTGCTTGAAGTAAACACCAATCCCATTGTATTTAACCAGTCATCGAACAACATAACAAAACTACCGCCAGCTGCAACGCACTGACGCGTTTCGACCTTCCATGATCATCATCAGAGTACGACGGCAAACTGACTATCGAGGATCAAACCGCATTGAATATATATGGAAATCAAATTTAGATATGCGGCTCTCACCTCTAGCAGTCTTGCATACATTGAACTTGACTGGAAATGTCGGCTGCACAATTTCTATGCAGTCACGAACATTAACTGTTTGCAGCTTTCGCCACATATACATATATAGGCAATACAATTTAAACAATAATTGATTGCGCGGGTGGTGGTAACAATTCTTTAAATCAAGTTTGCGTGCTTGAAGTAAACACCAATCCCATTGTATTTAACCAGTCATCGAACAACATAACAAAACTACCGCCAGCTGCAACGCACTGACGCGTTTCGACCTTCCATGATCATCATCAGAGTACGACGGCAAACTGACTATCGAGGATCAAACCGCATTGAATATATATGGAAATCAAATTTAGATATGCGGCTCTCACCTCTAGCAGTCTTGCATACATTGAACTTGACTGGAAATGTCGGCTGCACAATTTCTATGCAGTCACGAACATTAACTGTTTGCAGCTTTCGCCACATATACATATATAGGCAATACAATTTAAACAATAATTGATTGCGCGGGTGGTGGTAACAATTCTTTAAATCAAGTTTGCGTGCTTGAAGTAAACACCAATCCCATTGTATTTAACCAGTCATCGAACAACATAACAAAACTACCGCCAGCTGCAACGCACTGACGCGTTTCGACCTTCCATGATCATCATCAGAGTACGACGGCAAACTGACTATCGAGGATCAAACCGCATTGAATATATATGGAAATCAAATTTAGATATGCGGCTCTCACCTCTAACAGTCTTGCATACATTGAACTTGACTGGAAATGTCGGCTGCACAATTTCTATGCAGTCACGAACATTAACTGTTTGCAGCTTTCGCCACATATACATATATAGGCAATACAATTTAAACAATAATTGATTGCGCGGGTGGTGGTAACAATTCTTTAAATCAAGTTTGCGTGCTTGAAGTAAACACCAATCCCATTGTATTTAACCAGTCATCGAACAACATAACAAAACTACCGCCAGCTGCAACGCACTGACGCGTTTCGACCTTCCATGATCATCATCAGAGTACGACGGCAAACTGACTATCGAGGATCAAACCGCATTGAATATATATGGAAATCAAATTTAGATATGCGGCTCTCACCTCTAGCAGTCTTGCATACATTGAACTTGACTGGAAATGTCGGCTGCACAATTTCTATGCAGTCACGAACATTAACTGTTTGCAGCTTTCGCCACATATACATATATAGGCAATACAATTTAAACAATAATTGATTGCGCGGGTGGTGGTAACAATTCTTTAAATCAAGTTTGCGTGCTTGAAGTAAACACCAATCCCATTGTATTTAACCAGTCATCGAACAACATAACAAAACTACCGCCAGCTGCAACGCACTGACGCGTTTCGACCTTCCATGATCATCATCAGAGTACGACGGCAAACTGACTATCGAGGATCAAACCGCATTGAATATATATGGAAATCAAATTTAGATATGCGGCTCTCACCTCTAGCAGTCTTGCATACATTGAACTTGACTGGAAATGTCGGCTGCACAATTTCTATGCAGTCACGAACATTAACTGTTTGCAGCTTTCGCCACATATACATATATAGGCAATACAATTTAAACAATAATTGATTGCGCGGGTGGTGGTAACAATTCTTTAAATCAAGTTTGCGTGCTTGAAGTAAACACCAATCCCATTGTATTTAACCAGTCATCGAACAACATAACAAAACTACCGCCAGCTGCAACGCACTGACGCGTTTCGACCTTCCATGATCATCATCAGAGTACGACGGCAAACTGACTATCGAGGATCAAACCGCATTGAATATATATGGAAATCAAATTTAGATATGCGGCTCTCACCTCTAGCAGTCTTGCATACATTGAACTGACTGGAAATGTCGCTGCTACAATTCTATGCAGTCACGAACATTAACTGTTTGCAGCTTTCGCCACATATACATATATAGGCAATACAATTTAAACAATAATTGATTGCGCGAATTGGTGGTAACAATTCTTAAATCAAGTTTGCGTGCTTGAAGTAAACACCAATCCCATTGTATTTAAGCGAACAGCATGCAAACAGTTAATGCTTCCGTGACTGCATAGAAATTGTGCAGCCGACATTTCCAGTCAAGTTCAATGTATGCGAGACTGCTAGAGGTGAGAGCCGCATATCTAAATTTGATTTCCATATATATTCATATGCGGTTTGATCCTCGATAGTCAGTTTGCCGTCGTACTCTGATCATGATCATGGAAGGTCGAAACTAGCGTCAGTGCGTTGCAGCTGGCGGTAGTTTTGTTACGTTGTTCGATGACTGGTTAAATACAATGGGATTGGTGTTTGACGTTCAAGCACGCAAACTTGATTTAAAGCAATTGTTACCACCACCCGCGCAATCAATTATTGTTGAAATTGTATTGCCTATATATGTATATGTGGCGAAAGCTGCAAGCAGTTAATGTTCGTGACTGCATAGAAATTGTGCAGCCGACATTTCCAGTCAAGTTCAATGTATGCAAGACTGCTAGAGGTGAGAGCCGCATATCTAAATTTGATTTCCATATATATTCAATGCGGTTTGATCCTCGATAGTCAGTTTGCCGTCGTACTCTGATGATGATCATGGAAGGTCGAAACGCGTCAGTGCGTTGCAGCTGGCGGTAGTTTTGTTATGTTGTTCGATGACTGGTTAAATACAATGGGATTGGTGTTTACTTCAAGCACGCAAACTTGATTTAAAGAATTGTTACCACCACCCGCGCAATCAATTATTGTTTAAATTGTATTGCCTACATATGTATATGTGGCGAAAGCTGCAAACAGTTAATGTTCGTGACTGCATAGAAATTGTGCAGCCGACATTTCCAGTCAAGTTCAATGTATGCAAGACTGCTAGAGGTGAGAGCCGCATATCTAAATTTGATTTCCATATATATTCAATGCGGTTTGATCCTCGATAGTCAGTTTGCCGTCGTACTCTGATGATGATCATGGAAGGTCGAAACGCGTCAGTGCGTTGCAGCTGGCGGTAGTTTTGTTATGTTGTTCGATGACTGGTTAAATACAATGGGATTGGTGTTTACTTCAAGCACGCAAACTTGATTTAAAGAATTGTTACCACCACCCGCGCAATCAATTATTGTTTAAATTGTATTGCCTATATATGTATATGTGGCGAAAGCTGCAAACAGTTAATGTTCGTGACTGCATAGAAATTGTGCAGCCGACATTTCCAGTCAAGTTCAATGTATGCAAGACTGCTAGAGGTGAGAGCCGCATATCTAAATTTGATTTCCATATATATTCAATGCGGTTTGATCCTCGATAGTCAGTTTGCCGTCGTACTCTGATGATGATCATGGAAGGTCGAAACGCGTCAGTGCGTTGCAGCTGGCGGTAGTTTTGTTATGTTGTTCGATGACTGGTTAAATACAATGGGATTGGTGTTTACTTCAAGCACGCAAACTTGATTTAAAGAATTGTTACCACCACCCGCGCAATCAATTATTGTTTAAATTGTATTGCCTATATATGTATATGTGGCGAAAGCTGCAAACAGTTAATGTTCGTGACTGCATAGAAATTGTGCAGCCGACATTTCCAGTCAAGTTCAATGTATGCAAGACTGCTAGAGGTGAGAGCCGCATATCTAAATTTGATTTCCATATATATTCAATGCGGTTTGATCCTCGATAGTCAGTTTGCCGTCGTACTCTGATGATGATCATGGAAGGTCGAAACGCGTCAGTGCGTTGCAGCTGGCGGTAGTTTTGTTATGTTGTTCGATGACTGGTTAAATACAATGGGATTGGTGTTTACTTCAAGCACGCAAACTTGATTTAAAGAATTGTTACCACCACCCGCGCAATCAATTATTGTTTAAATTGTATTGCCTATATATGTATATGTGGCGAAAGCTGCAAACAGTTAATGTTCGTGACTGCATAGAAATTGTGCAGCCGACATTTCCAGTCAAGTTCAATGTATGCAAGACTGCTAGAGGTGAGAGCCGCATATCTAAATTTGATTTCCATATATATTCAATGCGGTTTGATCCTCGATAGTCAGTTTGCCGTCGTACTCTGATGATGATCATGGAAGGTCGAAACGCGTCAGTGCGTTGCAGCTGGCGGTAGTTTTGTTATGTTGTTCGATGACTGGTTAAATACAATGGGATTGGTGTTTACTTCAAGCACGCAAACTTGATTTAAAGAATTGTTACCACCACCCGCGCAATCAATTATTGTTTAAATTGTATTGCCTATATATGTATATGTGGCGAAAGCTGCAAACAGTTAATGTTCGTGACTGCATAGAAATTGTGCAGCCGACATTTCCAGTCAAGTTCAATGTATGCAAGACTGCTAGAGGTGAGAGCCGCATATCTAAATTTGATTTCCATATATATTCAATGCGGTTTGATCCTCGATAGTCAGTTTGCCGTCGTACTCTGATGATGATCATGGAAGGTCGAAACGCGTCAGTGCGTTGCAGCTGGCGGTAGTTTTGTTATGTTGTTCGATGACTGGTTAAATACAATGGGATTGGTGTTTACTTCAAGCACGCAAACTTGATTTAAAGAATTGTTACCACCACCCGCGCAATCAATTATTGTTTAAATTGTATTGCCTATATATGTATATGTGGCGAAAGCTGCAAACAGTTAATGTTCGTGACTGCATAGAAATTGTGCAGCCGACATTTCCAGTCAAGTTCAATGTATGCAAGACTGCTAGAGGTGAGAGCCGCATATCTAAATTTGATTTCCATATATATTCAATGCGGTTTGATCCTCGATAGTCAGTTTGCCGTCGTACTCTGATGATGATCATGGAAGGTCGAAACGCGTCAGTGCGTTGCAGCTGGCGGTAGTTTTGTTATGTTGTTCGATGACTGGTTAAATACAATGGGATTGGTGTTTACTTCAAGCACGCAAACTTGATTTAAAGAATTGTTACCACCACCCGCGCAATCAATTATTGTTTAAATTGTATTGCCTATATATGTATATGTGGCGAAAGCTGCAAACAGTTAATGTTCGTGACTGCATAGAAATTGTGCAGCCGACATTTCCAGTCAAGTTCAATGTATGCAAGACTGCTAGAGGTGAGAGCCGCATATCTAAATTTGATTTCCATATATATTCAATGCGGTTTGATCCTCGATAGTCAGTTTGCCGTCGTACTCTGATGATGATCATGGAAGGTCGAAACGCGTCAGTGCGTTGCAGCTGGCGGTAGTTTTGTTATGTTGTTCGATGACTGGTTAAATACAATGGGATTGGTGTTTACTTCAAGCACGCAAACTTGATTTAAAGAATTGTTACCACCACCCGCGCAATCAATTATTGTTTAAATTGTATTGCCTATATATGTATATGTGGCGAAAGCTGCAAACAGTTAATGTTCGTGACTGCATAGAAATTGTGCAGCCGACATTTCCAGTCAAGTTCAATGTATGCAAGACTGCTAGAGGTGAGAGCCGCATATCTAAATTTGATTTCCTATATATTCAATGCGGTTTGATCCTCGATAGTCAGTTTGCCGTCGTACTCTGATGATGATCATGGAAGGTCGAAACGCGTCAGTGCGTTGCAGCTGGCGGTAGTTTTGTTATGTTGTTCGACGACTGGTTAAATACAATGGGATTGGTGTTTACTTCAAGCACGCAAACTTGATTTAAAGAATTGTTACCACCACCCGCGCAATCAATTATTGTTTAAATTGTATTGCCTATATATGTATATGTGGCGAAAGCTGCAAACAGTTAATGTTCGTGACTGCATAGAAATTGTGCAGCCGACATTTCCAGTCAAGTTCAATGTATGCAAGACTGTTAGAGGTGAGAGCCGCATATCTAAATTTGATTTCCATATATATTCAATGCGGTTTGATCCTCGATAGTCAGTTTGCCGTCGTACTCTGATGATGATCATGGAAGGTCGAAACGCGTCAGTGCGTTGCAGCTGGCGGTAGTTTTGTTATGTTGTTCGATGACTGGTTAAATACAATGGGATTGGTGTTTACTTCAAGCACGCAAACTTGATTTAAAGAATTGTTACCACCACCCGCGCAATCAATTATTGTTTAAATTGTATTGCCTATATATGTATATGTGGCGAAAGCTGCAAACAGTTAATGTTCGTGACTGCATAGAAATTGTGCAGCCGACATTTCCAGTCAAGTTCAATGTATGCAAGACTGCTAGAGGTGAGAGCCGCATATCTAAATTTGATTTCCATATATATTCAATGCGGTTTGATCCTCGATAGTCAGTTTGCCGTCGTACTCTGATGATGATCATGGAAGGTCGAAACGCGTCAGTGCGTTGCAGCTGGCGGTAGTTTTGTTATGTTGTTCGATGACTGGTTAAATACAATGGGATTGGTGTTTACTTCAAGCACGCAAACTTGATTTAAAGAATTGTTACCACCACCCGCGCAATCAATTATTGTTTAAATTGTATTGCCTATATATGTATATGTGGCGAAAGCTGCAAACAGTTAATGTTCGTGACTGCATAGAAATTGTGCAGCCGACATTTCCAGTCAAGTTCAATGTATGCAAGACTGCTAGAGGTGAGAGCCGCATATCTAAATTTGATTTCCATATATATTCAATGCGGTTTGATCCTCGATAGTCAGTTTGCCGTCGTACTCTGATGATGATCATGGAAGGTCGAAACGCGTCAGTGCGTTGCAGCTGGCGGTAGTTTTGTTATGTTGTTCGATGACTGGTTAAATACAATGGGATTGGTGTTTACTTCAAGCACGCAAACTTGATTTAAAAAATTGTTACCACCACCCGCGCAATCAATTATTGTTTAAATTGTATTGCCTATATATGTATATGTGGCGAAAGCTGCAAACAGTTAATGTTCGTGACTGCATAGAAATTGTGCAGCCGACATTTCCAGTCAAGTTCAATGTATGCAAGACTGCTAGAGGTGAGAGCCGCATATCTAAATTTGATTTCCATATATATTCAATGCGGTTTGATCCTCGATAGTCAGTTTGCCGTCGTACTCTGATGATGATCATGGAAGGTCGAAACGCGTCAGTGCGTTGCAGCTGGCGGTAGTTTTGTTATGTTGTTCGATGACTGGTTAAATACAATGGGATTGGTGTTTACTTCAAGCACGCAAACTTGATTTAAAGAATTGTTACCACCACCCGCGCAATCAATTATTGTTTAAATTGTATTGCCTATATATGTATATGTGGCGAAAGCTGCAAACAGTTAATGTTCGTGACTGCATAGAAATTGTGCAGCCGACATTTCCAGTCAAGTTCAATGTATGCAAGACTGCTAGAGGTGAGAGCCGCATATCTAAATTTGATTTCCATATATATTCAATGCGGTTTGATCCTCGATAGTCAGTTTGCCGTCGTACTCTGATGATGATCATGGAAGGTCGAAACGCGTCAGTGCGTTGCAGCTGGCGGTAGTTTTGTTATGTTGTTCGACGACTGGTTAAATACAATGGGATTGGTGTTTACTTCAAGCACGCAAACTTGATTTAAAGAATTGTTACCACCACCCGCGCAATCAATTATTGTTTAAATTGTATTGCCTATATATGTATATGTGGCGAAAGCTGCAAACAGTTAATGTTCGTGACTGCATAGAAATTGTGCAGCCGACATTTCCAGTCAAGTTCAATGTATGCGAGACTGCTAGAGGTGAGAGCCGCATATCTAAATTTGATTTCCATATATATTCAATGCGGTTTGATCCTCGATAGTCAGTTTGCCGTCGTACTCTGATGATGATCATGGAAGGTCGAAACGCGTCAGTGCGTTGCAGCTGGCGGTAGTTTTGTTATGTTGTTCGACGACTGGTTAAATACAATGGGATTGGTGTTTAC
>JAQBSW010014414.1:0-11710 GCA_029291075.1 Eudiplozoon nipponicum
TATCAATATTATATATATATATATATATATATATATATATATATATATATATATATATATATATATATATTCATTGTACCCTTTTTATGTGCAAAAACAAAAAGAAATTTTATCAGATATAAGAAAATTTTCTTTTTCATGGTCTTCTCAAATATGTACTCATGAACATATCTTTATGTATAAATTGGAAAAGCGTGAAGATAGAATATTCGTATTAAAGAAAGATTCTCCGATTTGTCATTATTTTGTTTTGTTTGACGCTATCACAATTGAATGGTTTCTATATCTTTTATTTATTGAGTGACGCTGGTTAGGCTATTCATCATCAAGGGTCATTAATGATTGATTGACAACAGCAGATTTGCTTAAATCTGCTATTGTGATCAGTGTTGTGTTGCCTGATGATGGTGCTGGAAAGTAGGCACCGAAACGTCGCCAGTAAACAAAGATATGATAGAACCGCATTTCCAATTGAAGTAAAAATGAGTCAACCCGATCAAAGACAAAACAAAATTGGAAATAGTGACAAATCGGATCTTTGTGTAACTGCCCGTGTACAGCTATTACCCGCGTACGCAAAACGCGGCATTGATAACCTGAATGCTTACACACCGCAAAATATTGAGTTCAATTTAATACCGTTTCTGTCATTATTATTTTCTTATTCATTTGTACCAATTAAAAAAAAGGTTGTGGGCATAGAGCGAATTTTTTCAAAATTGATAATACGAATCTATACGCCATGTTCGTCGTAAGTAAGCATGATCAAACATTTTGTTTCATGTTTATTGTGCGTTGCTAAAAAACCTTTTCGTTGACTGTCTTGTTAGAATTATTAAAATGTTAGTTATGTGCCATTATGCATATCTTACTCAGCAGTAAATAATTCTTTTCAATTAATATTATATTTATGTCTACCATATCTTGTGTTTCAATCCAACGATTTTTTTAAAAATAAATATATATTTAAATATTAATTATGTTACATAAAATGTAATAAATCGTATTATAATAAATTCAATTTTAGCTAAGGTAACCAGAAATCGATTATAATAGCTAATGCAGTGATTGCAATGTTCTTAAGCAATATTACCATAATATTCGAGTGTATTTTGGCCTGTTACATTAATGTACACATAACCTATTGTAAATGTGTTACTATAATACCAACATTTTATTTTAATTATTCCATTAAAACCTTATTTTTTATACATAAATAATAAAGGCTCTAAAGCTTCAATAGCGATATAGTTATAACGTTAAAGTCAAACATCTGTAACTTGTTTCTATTAAAAAAATTAATAGTAAAAATAATACAGGTATAATCGCTGAGTAGTATATATAGAATTGTTATGAATGAAATTATTAAGTGACAACAAAATTTGATAGTATTTTAGACATACTCTTGTGTCTACTATAGTAATATTCCATTCACTGGAATATTTTGCTAGTATTTTTTTAATAATGGCAGATAAATTAGATGACTTTTAAATGGAAAGTATTCACGCATTTGCAAAATACGAAATTTTCAAAACATTTTTGAATAGATCTACCGTGAATAATTATGAACCATTGAAAGTAATTTGTATTAGAATTAGGTCACATCTCACATGAACGTAAAATTAAATAACTAATTAGACACTTAGATAGCATTGATTGTTCCAATGCGATTAAAAAATCAATGATTGCGCGCTTGGTGGTAACAATTCTTTAAATAGAGTTTGCGACCCTGAAGTAAACACTAATCACATTGTTTTTAACCAATCGTCGAACAACATAGCAAAACTACTGTCAGTCACACGTACTGACGCTTTTCGACCTTCCATGATCATCATCGGAGTACGACGACAAACTGACAAACGAGGATCAAACCGCAATTTATATATATGGAAAGCAAATTGGATATGCGGCTCTCACCTGTAGTAGTTTCGCATACATCGTACTTGACGGGAAAAGACGACTAAAATCGCGAAAATTGATAATTTGCAACATTCATTACTAGAAATGAGACCCTCATATCTAAATTTGCTTCCCATATATACGCATTATGTTTTGATCCTCGCTAGTCAGTTATCCGTCGTATTCTGATGATGATCATGAAAGGTCGATACACAACAGTACTTGTGACTGACAGTAGTTTTCCCAAGGAGCAGTACAGAAATAGTCAGAGCCGCAGCATGAGATTGCAAGATTGGTTTCAATAAGAAATTTTAGATTTACCTTTCAGTTGCGTAGGCATATTTGGTCAAGTCTAAAGTTGACAAATCTGAAAAACACCGTTTGAGCGAGTATATACTTAACGGTGTAGCCAAAAGCATAGAATAGGCATCTATAAATATTATTTAAGATGCTTCGTGAAGGCATTCTAATCCTGATTATCGCCTGTATAATGAAATGATACCGATGAAAACTCATGATCGTTAAATAAATCGTAGCTATGAAAAATATGTCATACTATATAAAGGAAATTTAATCCAAATCGTAATCCATAAAATGAAAATCTTATATAATTTTCAGTTTCATACCAACTAATGGTTCTAGATTAGCCTATCTATTAGTTTGAGCCTATAAGGAATTTCTGTAGGCCTAAAGTACCATCTAACCACCCAAATCTAACATAACAGAATGGACACCACGCTAGTTGGGTAAGTGGCATTTAATTGAATATTTATATAACTAGAAGAAAATTTGTTGCACGGGAAGGGATAACAATTATTTGAATTAATGCGACCATCTCGATATATACACCAGTCCCAGATTCGACCCCTGTCCGCGGCAAATTATAGACAGTACCTGAAGAGTTCCCAGTAAGAATGAAGCCGGTCTACAGGACGAATTTCCTTTTCTGCATTGTACAGCGCGTAGTTTATACGAACAAATGTATGTATATAATGAGTCTAGTGTTTATATCTCAACCTTAGTTTAGTTATTTTTTATTACATCTCACGCAGCCGATATTTGTTTAATTATATTAGTGTTCCAAAATTGTTTGTTACAGATCATTAGTCATGCCGCGTGGAGTTTGCCATATATAATGTGTAGATCCATATGAGATTTTCATGTGTTTTCCATGGCGTTGGACGAAAATGTCGTTCGGTAAGGGGAACAGACTACTAAATTTTAAAAATGAATTATTAAAATGAAGTAAAAGTCTCTTGTTAGTTAAATTAAAAACAATATATTTTTTTTATTTTGAAGTTATCTATTTTGCAGCCCATCGTTTTTCTCAATAGTGTTAAACTATTTAAGTTCACCTATGTAGATAACCCATCTTGCAAGAAAATGCAAAACTTTGGCTATTAAACTAAAAACTGATACATCGCTCAGCACCTAGTTTGCTGTTGTCGTCAGACAACAAGCAATAACTTGACGAATACTATACGTTTGATGAGTCTCGGTTTCTAGGCTGGTAGTTAAATTAAATGATACTAAGGTTGCAACCTTTCAACTTCTTCTTCCCCTGCAAGAATAGTAAACTTATGAGTTGGATATGAAGACGCAAGTCTATGCTATACAAATTGCAAATAGATTGATGTACAGGACACTGCAAGAACAAAAGGACAAGGCGTTGAAGCAGTTTTCATTACTGGATGAGGATATTAATGTAGCCCTGAGTTTCTTTCGCATTCTCTTTGGCATAAAAATTTCAACTTGGAGGAAATCTTTTTCTTCTATCAAAAGTACTCTTGTTCGGCACAAAAATAATGGTAAATCAAAGCAGAAATTAATCCTCTAGATGATGTGCCAGCACAAGTTTTGTAAACTGTTTATGTAGCAGATCATGGAGAAAACACTTCCATCGTGTTTAAAAGGCAAGTGAAACATTTAACAGGTGAAAGGTGAATAATATTTATATAAAAAAGGCTACACTTAATATTGTTTCACAGAAACTGCTCAACCTCAGAATAAGTGTTCCGTGTGTTTTGTAAATGTCTTTCGTATGGCACGCTTAAAAAATCCATAACTTAGTTTATGCTTAAAATTAAGATAACAGAAACAAGCTGTTATAAGTATGACTATTGCGCTTTTATCTGAGTGGAAAATTGAGTAAGTTGTTTCAAAAACTTTTCGATGGAGGTAGGTAATCAAAGCAGGCTTACTGGGCTATGTAACAGTGAAGTTACAAAACAAAAGATACTCACAAAACATGTATAAAAACATAATTGAGTGATGAGCTACTGATGCCTATAAATTGGTGTCAACGGATTGTATCGCTCATCAAAATAGAGTATGATTCTGCTTACCAATGGTTGATGAATGTGGAAGGTAAATAGTCATAAATTTACATCTGGTTATGTAAGCGCGTTATCTTTGGACTTAAATTAGAAAATTTACAATTTCCAAACGCCAAAACGAGAAATATGTCGCACTAATCTAATAGAATATATTTTTAAATAAAGTGACGCTTTGACGTACGACTGAGAAAGCTTGATCTGTAATGACCTCAAATTTGCTGCCGCCTATAAGGCTAATAATATTCATCACAGATAACTAGGAGCTTTTGATAAGATAAATTGTATCCAGATTCCACAGGCTGTAAAGTATGAGAGAAACCATATCTTATTAATAGTTCCATTTGTATATTGTTCTAATATGGCGCCATCTGCAATTTCCAAAACAGAAAAGAACATTCAAAATCCTGGTGTGAAAATGTAATGTTATTTGCTAATGATATAACAGATTCGTGGAGCAGATTCTCATCTTTTCATCAAGAAAGTCCTCTCCTAGTTTTTAAATGCCTTTACATTTTCAGGTGCACCGATTTTTGGCTTTGATTGGTGGGTTCTCACTTTTCTCATCCTTTTGAAGCTTTCTATCAGCTGCTCATTTTAAAATGACGATGGAATCAGATATCACGACATTTTAACAGTGAGATTTCAATACGTGTATGGTCTAGGAAAATTATTTTGAATACGATAATCTCTGCAAGCTCTATATAATTTAACAATAATTGATTGTTTTCGGCACTAAGTGATATGAAGTTTCCTAACTATATTTCACAGGTATAATAATGCCTCCTTCATAGTATCGTAAATTCCTTATATGGGAACTAATTTGTTGGAATTCAGTGGTCTCCATCTAAACAAAGTTATTAACCATACATAACGAATTAGTGGTACCTGGTTTAGATTTTCACAGAATAAAGATAGATTAATTCTTTAAATCAAGTTTGCGTGCTTGAAGTAAACACCGATTCCATTGCATTTAAACAGTCGTCGAACAACATAAGAAAACTACTACCAGTCGCGAAAGGTTAAATACAAGGGGATTGGTGTTTACTTCAAGCTCGCAAACTTAATTTAAAGAATTGTTACCACCACCTGCGCAATCAATTATTGTTAAAGATAGATTAATGTTTTCCACGAGTTGCAGATTTCTTGGTAAAATGATATACCTATAGTTTTAAAAGCCTAAAATCTTTACCGGAGTCTTGTATTCAAGTAACAAATCCCCTGATTTGCCAGATCCACAATTAGTCTACTCTTCAAAATGTAATATAAGCCTAAAATGATTTTTGAACTTTTGGATACGATAAGATTGTTTATAAATTGGTGTCTTTAACATAGAAAGAAAGATATGGTGACAACTGTAGACGAATATTAGCTCTTCTGTGGCTTTTTCAACAATGCGCGAACGAAATTTATTTATCAGTTTTGTCTTTGCGAGCTTACACATTGGCACTTAGGTCAATTATAAACACTTTTCAGGACATGATGCATAGATAGTGCGAGCTTTCACTACTTACGCCCCGCGTTTCCTGAACTAGCGAATCAGCTGAGGCTTTTTGTGGTTTAAAATTTGCTATAAACGGGATCTGAAATTAGTCAGTGTGTATTTCCAAACAATGCAAATATTCCTTTGCATGCCCAGAAAACCTTTGGTTATTTCGGTAACAAGCTATTAGAGAATTTCTGTTAGTGTTGTGTTGTTTTGATTACTGCCTATTTTTGTAAATTTGCCAAACTTAGAAGATTGGCGCTAATTTTTTCACTTTTACAGATGGGCTCAATACTAATACAAATATAATGTATTTTAAGTGTGCTATGGATCTTTTTAATGCGGCAAATTTGTCGACTGAAGATGAGAGATAGCAGTATAGGCTTCATATTACTTTAAGTTTAATAATTATCAATTATTATTCATATATCTTTGATTGAACTGGCGGAAAATATATTTCAATAGATTAAAAGAAGAAGGTGAAAACAATATCAGCATCGTGATCATAAATACTAGTTTTGTGCAATTCCTTTCTTAGCTCTCTTAACATTTCTATCGGGCCGAAGTTTTAGATATTTAATAAAGCCTCATTATTATATATGTTCAAATTCTGTAGAAACCAGAAGGGACTCAACCTCAACTTGCAGTCTCATAATGATGTTATGCGGATTACTGATGGTCTCAAAATTATGTTAAATTTATCGCAGAAATGTAGACGGTAGTTTCACCAAAAATTTAAATAACTTACTTAAATAATAACAAGCTGCAAATGAGGCAAAACCGGATCCTGAGCGTGTTTACATTCACCATCCCAAACGAGGACACTAACATCCATCAATCAAACTGAAATACTTATTAATTTACAACAAATCAAATTCTTTTCAAATTTTTTTTTAAAACAATGAAAGTGTTACAGGGCACTTTAACATAAAGACAAATTTAAAAACAACTTCCTATAAATAAAAGTGTTTATAACAATGCACTAAAACTGAACTGATGTCACCAACTTAAACGGATTAAACTTGATCATACTAAGGCAGAAATTGCCGCTAGTAACTAATTACCATTGGATTTATGTGATTCAGTAAATTGAGGTTTCAAAGATTGAAATTTAGATGATAAAACAAGGCTTGAAGAATTCTTTGTAGAATATATTTGTTCCATAATGCCAAATATTTGGTAATATTTTGATCGTATCGCTTTAGTCGTAGACCTTGTAAGTTGTTTACATTATTGGACAACTGTTCTGATTGCAACGCCTTAGAATTATTTTTGGAAACAATTTAGGTGATAAAACCATGCGTTTAAAAATGCGCTGTTAAATAGCTTTTCAAGTTGGACGTAGAATAGACCACTATCTGATGTAAATATAGAAATGGTTGTTAAATCTGTAATTAGGGCCAAAGTAATTGCTCGTTATATATTAACCCAAATTCGAATCTTATAAATGTAAAAGACTTGGATTAAAGCAAAAGACGAGTTAATTTTTAATATTGAATAATTCACACGTTAACTCAGTTAAAATAGAATACGAACAATTGCAAAAATTTTAATACTCGTTATTGTGGTCGACATTTATAACCTCACGTCTGGCTATGGATTCTTCGCTACAATTTTCGTGGTAATATATAATTTTCCTACCATATTTCAATAATACATTCTCCGGCGTAATGCTTTGTATTTATGAGTAATGTCTTTACAGCTCCTACCGTGTGTTGGTAAGGTGGTCTTCGAGGTCAGCAATTATAAGCATTTGTCGAAAGATTTTTTTTGGTTTTATGTTCGGTATTCAATAGTCATTACTGGGCTAATTTTTTGCTTTTTGTAATTATAAGGGTATATATATATATACGAAGATTTCTTTTATTATCAAGAAAATATATCATAAAACAGTAGCTTTATTAATGGTGAAAATTAGCTTAATCGCAAAAACGTTTGACGATTTCGTGTGGTGTCGACTAGCGCAAGAAAATTATGTTTGTGCTATGTAATTTACCACTACTGAAAATGCTGGAGACAGATCATTCTTTATTGAATTTTGCGATCACTCAATATTAGCATTTATTTAAACCCTCATCAAAGATATCGTTTATTAAAAAGTGTAAATTTATCAATGCTTAACACTTCACGGGTTGTAAATGATTTCACTGCGAAAAACACGGAAATCAAAATGTCCCGGAATAGAGACTTTATCATGTTCTACGGAAAATTAATAACTTTTACAATTACCAAAGTGAACGTAGCTGCTTTGAAATTCTAAAAACAGTTTTGTAGGTCTTTGTATATTGTCCGTAGTGTATTCCGTTACGAAAAGCATTGAAAATTTGTTTTTCTTTACATATTAACATTAATAAATATATAAGCAGTAAATACACAATATGATATTTGTTATTCCGAGGGTTAAAATAATGATCGCGTATTTGATAAGCGGAGACACAAAGAGACTTTAGGTAAGTTTTGGAGTTATAGTAATAGCTTTTGCGGGGTAGCTGTCTATTTAGTGATCATTTCCACATTTTCATAGTTTTTTATTATCCCACCCATTCAGTAAGTCCTGACTTTTCAAAAACTCATCCATAGACTTTGTACAGAGGTGTAGCTAAGCATGAATCCAATTCACAGTTAAACAAAACAATTGTATCTAGACAGCAACAAATGATATATTATCAGCACAATTGAATGTCTTATACACAAGTAATTATCAGGAACACAAACGATACAGATGTGATTAATACATGTAAATAATTGAAAATATATGATGATATAAATCCAGATTGATTATCAATTTAGTTTAAAGTCACTGGTAAATATTGTCACTGATAATTGATGGATAAAAATCGTGTAAAAACAGTCTTGAAAAAAACATCACAAATAATCATTCCACTGTTTGCTAGTTTTTGAAAGTTTCAATTATAAAAATACATTGAACTATAGAATTTTGCGAATGTGATTGAGGACCATCTGATGCCCTGATGCGTGGAATCATATTTGAACTGTTCTTAATAGTGTAAACTAAGATTAATGCAAAGAAAGTGAATAAATCCACATAGGCACTATAATCCACCGCATGTTACCTGCGTATTGCGCGCGGGTGTGTATATTTATTAAACAAAACCCTATTAATTACAATTAAATGTGCCGTTCAAGAAATCTCAATTAAAACTGCTTGAAACTAACAGAAATTGTTTCTAAAATCACATTTAAAAGAAATATTGTGTAAAATCAGAGTTAGACTATTTGACCTTAAAGAGCACTATATTTGTCAAAATTGAAAATCGTTGGGTTGTAACGCGGAGCCGTGTGTTACAAGACAACTAATGTTAAACTGTTTAATCTGGTTAACAATTTGAGCATTCAAGACTAAAAATCCCACTCTCCAACTCACATTGTTTAAGGTCTATGTCCTACCCTCTCATAACATACGCTAGCGAATTTTATTATCCTCTCACTCTAGCCTCATCTTACGCCATCTAACTGATTTCTTCCAGATTTTTTATAGCGACTCTTCCCTCACAGCCAGAATTATCGGTAATGCCTACTCCTGGCTTACTTTCTTCAGTTATGGTCTACCCGTCACTTACGAGTCATTTCTTTCGTTCAAAAGATCACAACTAGCCTATCACTATCAAAATTCGCTCATCCAAGTCACCATTATGCTACACGCCATAGTAACTATTCAATCCAATCCAACCACACTCCCATTATACTTAATAAAATCTATCTCTTTTCCAAAGCCACGAGTGTATTCAACACTCTTCTCGCGGAAACAAAACCCCTATCCCATCGCGAATTTAAAAAGGCGGCTCACAATCACTTCTTTAACAAATTCCTATGCGAGACGACTGATTGGAAACAAAACTGATTCCTCCTTAATACATAACACTTATTTTTATCCCTAGTCTATTATCCAGTTTCGCAGCGTGAAGTCTCTTCTGGCTAGCCTTTTCTTTCAACTATTCGACTGTGATTCTCAAATTTAAATAAGGACTCACAGATATCATTTATATTCTCATTTTCATTCTATCGCAACCAAACATTGATTGCTGTGTCACAATTTGCTCTGCTAAATCTCTTCTTTTTGTTTCGGCAAATAATCGGAAACTTGAAAAGCCTACTGGACCATCTGGCATCATTCGGACGCTGGTTCCACTACACCTTCCATCAGCCGTAACCTCGCTCAACTGAAGTCAGTGATCCCAGAACGCGACACTGGCGTGCAAACTCTGTTCTATCTAGTCGATCCTTCCTAGCCATCAGAACGAACTATTACGTATGTAAGTATGTATTAGGTTTTGCGAACCTAGTAACAAATTAGTTCAGTTGTGACCAGAAGGATAAACCAAAGGCAGCATGAACGGAAAGTATAATCTCATGCACATTCGTTTCGTGCTTACTGGCGACTCATCAGTAGGAGCCGGTATTACGCCCTTTAACCACTATATATTTGGTAGAAGAATGTGGAATAATAGGACGGTACAATCTCCTAGACGAATGTGTAAACCTGTAATAGTGAAGCTAACATAATCTAAAGTCAACGACAATACGACTTCAATGCTAACTCACACTATATAATATATATACCGAGTCTGTAAAGGATACTAACACTATGGCTATTGTGTTAGTAACTGATACCTTTTTGAAATCGATGAGTACCGGATACTAACACTATGGTTTCCGAGTCGGTACATGATACCAACCTGATGGATATAAATTTATGCTAAAGTTCACCCAAATTGAGAATTACAACAATTTCCGAACACCTGTTACTCCAGTTAAACCATACACTCTGGCCTTCATCGATATCAGTTATCACATTTCGCGGTAAGCATGACATCATTCAATTCAATATATTACAGTTAAATACTGTTTGTTGCGAAGAACTAATATATATGCAAGTATGTATTAGGTTTTGCGAACCTAGTAACAAATTAGTTCAGTTGTGACCAGAAGGATAAACCAAAGGCAGCATGAACGGAAAGTATAATCTCATGCACATTCGTTTCGTGCTTACTGGCGACAATGCGACTTCAATGCTAACTCACACTATATAATATATAAGATATCGATGAAGGCCAGAGTGTATGGTTTGCTTAAATCTGCTATTGTGAAGTTTGTACTGTGTTGCCTGAGGATGGTGCTGGAAAGTAGGCACCGAAACATCGCCAGTAAACAAAGATGGGATAGAACCGCATTTCCAGTTGAAAAAAGAAGAATTCAACCCGATCAAGGGCAAAATCAGAAAGTGTGAAGAATCGGATCTTGTGTAACAGCCCGTGTACAACTATTACCCGCGTACGCAAAACGCGGCATTGAATTAATTCCAACAGAAGTAGGGTAAATTCTCGGAGTCAACGTTCAAATTCCAAGCATTGGAGAGGCGAATCGCGTGAGAGTGTACAAGGACCACGCGAGTGGTGCATATCGCATCGCAAATACGCCGAGTTTGGAAAATGTCAGGAGGGGGGATGCACGTTTCCAAAGTTGGGTGGTCCCCGATGGAAAGGAAGTAGTCTTCCTGTAGCCTGGTCGAAGCTGCCGGAAAACTAATGGAGCCTCCGCTAATAGGAGCCGTAGGGGGGGTTGCGCATGCAAGGCTCCAAGGTATGCATATTCGTGGCATACTAGAAACATCGAAGTTAGGTTCGGAAGCTTCGATGGAAGAGACGCGCAGTAATACAGTCCGTAAATCTGTTAGATTTCGGCTGGCAGATAATCTTAAAGAGGTTGCTGGTTATAGCAACAATAAGTTCGTTATAACTGATGAACTTAGCGGTTTAAATTTCTTAATAGACACGGGTGCAGAGGTGAACATAGTCCGAATCTAATGTGGTGGAAATTGATAGCCCCACATTCGATTACCAACTATGGGCTGCTAATGGAAGTCCAATTGAGGTTAAGTGAGTTAAAGTATGCAGTGACATTGGAGAAGAAATTGCCATTTAAATGTAATTTTCTGATCGCTGATGTAAAGGATAACATCATTGGGATAGAC
>JAQBSW010014415.1:0-11709 GCA_029291075.1 Eudiplozoon nipponicum
TTGCGAACCTAGTAAGAAATTAGTTCAGTTGTGACCAGAAGGATAAACCAAAGGCAGCATGAACGGAAAGTATAATCTCATGCACATTCGTTTCGTGCTTACTGGCGACTCATCAGTAGGAGCCGGTATTACGCCCTTTAACCACTATATATTCGGTAGAAGAATGTGGAATAATAGGACGGTACAATCTCCTAGACGAATGTGTAAACCTGTAATAGTGAAGCTAACATAATCTAAAGTCAACGACAATACGACTTCAATGCTAACTCACACTATATAATATATATACCGAGTCTGTAAAGGATACTAACACTATGGCTATTGTGTTAGTAACTGATACCTTTTTGAAATCGATGTGTACCGGATACTAACACTATGGTTTCCGAGTCGGTACATGATACCAACCTGATGGATATAAATTTATGCTAAAGTTCACCCAAATTGAGAATTACAACAATTTCCGAACACCTGTTACTCCAGTTAAACCATACACTCTGGCCTTCATCGATATCAGTTATCACATTTCGCGGTAAGCATGACATCATTCAATTCAATATATTACAGTTAAATACTGTTTGTTGCGAAGAACTAATATATATGCAAGTATGTATTAGGTTTTGCGAACCTAGTAACAAATTAGTTCAGTTGTGACCAGAAGGATAAACCAAAGGCAGCATGAACGGAAAGTATAATCTCATGCACATTCGTTTCGTGCTTACTGGCGACTCATCAGTAGGAGCCGGTATTACGCCCTTTAACCACTATATATTTGGTAGAAGAATGTGGAATAATAGGATGGAAACCATAGTGTTAGTATCCGGTAATAGTCGATTTAAAACAGGTATCAGTTACTAACACAATGGCCATAGTGTTAGTATCCTTTACAGACTCGGTATATATATTATATAGTGTGAGTTAGCATTGAAGTCGTATTGTCGTTGACTTCAGATTATGTTAGCTTCACTATTACAGGTTTACACATTCGTCTAGGAGATTGTACCGTCCTATTATTCCACATTCTTCTACCGAATATATAGTGGTTAAAGGGCGTAATACCGGCTCCTACTGATGAGTCGCCAGTAAGCACGAAACGAATGTGCATGAGATTATACTTTCCGTTCATGCTGCCTTTGGTTTATCCTTCTGGTCACAACTGAACTAATTTGTTACTAGGTTCGCAAAACCTAATACATACCTTGCATATATATTAGTTCTTCGCAACAAACAGTATTTAAGCTAATAGGCTGTTGTGATTTATTCTAATTTGATGATTGTTGAAAATAGAAACCGTGCAAAACTGATGGTTGTCATTAGTGTTTTGGCACGAGGAATTAATAACCTAGCCTTGATAAGAGAATTATTAATGATTCTTTAATAAAAATAGATACAACCTGACTCGGCGGTTATTTTTGAAGCTATAATGAAAGATAACAACCTGCATTCTTTACCGTGATTAATGAGTGATCTTTCGTTCAGAAGAGACGCAGCACCGCCTCTGTGATAGATATATTAGCATTGTGTGCGAAATGGTGAATCTAGTCATCGCCAGCTAAGATTTAATGGAAATATTCTGCGTTGAGAAAAACAAACAGCATCCCTATGATGATCAGTAATGGTAAAGTGCACGCGGAGTTGAAGCCAATAACTGTCCGCTAAGAATTGTGGCTATATATCTTCGTTGAGAAGAGACAAGGTGGTGCTTATTAAGGGTATGGTATACACGACGTCGAAGATGATAACCGCGCCCAAATTATCGATATCATGAAATGTTATTGAGATATTGGACCTTAATGCTACCAGCTCAGCTACTGGTGACTTATGGTCTAAATAATGGTTAACGAGGATGATTTATTAGGATGATCGTCGGGTGTAAACCGTAGTTTTGATTTAGCTGGACACCGGCATATCATGCTTCTCAGTCGACGAGAGTAAGGTGTTGTAGTTCAGCAAGAAAGTGTTGACTGTCTGACTAAAGCAATGCATTTAAGTTCAGATTCTAAGCTGACTATGTGACTGGTTAATCATTGTCATGATTATTTTAGCAGACTTACTAAGATCGTTCACTGTTTACATATTTGACGTCTTTGACTTTCGTTTTTACCTGGATAATTTGTGTGCTACTTAATTAGATCACGCAGAAAAAACATAGCAATATTTTTGCATTATGAAGACTATCAATCGACAATAAATACATACTTAGTAAAAAGTTCTTTTCTATTTGGACTATATATATATATATATATATATATATATATATATAAGTCGAGCACTTTTTATTTTTTTCACTTCTTAGAATAATATGACACCAAGGGTGGCGTAGAAGAGATATTTGCATAGAGACTTACGTGTTCTATGTACTTAACAATGGCGTACACGCCAAATTCTATACAAGTTTGATTGTCTTTGGTTCACCGCTTATTGTTCTTGTGAAAAAGTATATGATTGGGCTATATAATTCAGCAATATTTTATAAATTGTAGCCTATAAGTTATATTAATAAAGACGTTACAAGGTCTTTAATTCTTCATTGGGATTAGTATCGTTTGAACCGAATTGTGTGACGGTTATGCGCCTATATCAGAATACATCGACCATGTGACCAGGTCGGTTATATTATGAAGGATAACTTGTGGTGGTTCAACAGGCGTAGACTACTATATATGTGCATATTTCCAGTTTATTAAGAGGGAAATTAGGTAGAGAAAATTTTTGTATTTAATATGTATTTGTAAAAAGTATTTGGACATGGATAGAGTACTATAAATTTAATTTACAACTACACATTAAAATATCAAAAAATATTCTTTCAAATATGCATTTATATTTTGCAAGCACATGAAGTTGTAAATGCCATTTATCATCTAATTTGTTAATATGATTATGAGCACATTTGTTTTCCATTCTTTATATTGAAAAATTATCTTATGCCTATATGAATGAAGCTTGTATACTCGACTTTACATCATTCTTATTCTCCATTATTAATTACTTCTGATCAACTGCCTGTTTGAAACTATGTTGATGGACTATTACTTGCAATACGTAGCACTGGAAACAACTCTAGCAGACCGGTTTCTGTTTTATTAGGAACCCTTTCAACTACTGTCTAGGAATTTACTACGGACGGGATACGAATCGGAAACATTTTAACTTGAGTGAGGGACCTTATCCACTGCGCCACCCAAGCGGCATACTGCATGAAATTTAAAGGTGTATACCAACTTAAGTTTTTAGTTAACCTCGCATCATCGAAGCAAATGTGCCAAATTTTGGATTCGTACGCGGCAATTCTGGACAATACTTGAAGGATTCGTTATAATGAAAAACCTGTTCAATGAATGAATTGCCTTTGCTATTTGATACAATGTTTAGTTTATAATAACAAACTATTTTTTTTTAAATTTCAACATTAATCTATAGATCAATAAAACTTTCCTCAAAATTCATGGTTTCATTTCTATAATGACAATTGGGCTTGTCTAGTTTGAAATTATGTTCAGAAGATATTCAAATTGGGTTCCACCGGAAGGAAAGCCTAACCGCAAACATAAGTATTTATATGGCTTACAATGTAGTTGAAGAGGCGCAATAGATAGAGTTCTTGGACTCAGAAGCAATTGTGCTCTGATTCGAGTTCAGTCCGCCACAAATTCTGGACAGAACCACAAGTGTTTTTTCTAAAAACGAAACCAGACTATTAGACGAAATAAAATTATTGCCTGACAGATTTTAGAGATTTTACTGACAATAAATATATTCAAAATCATGCCGTTCTATTTCAACTCAATGCAGCTTCCCCAGGTAGTAAATTTTCTGTTGTATAAGATCAGATCAGGGGTCATTAGTTATAGATTTATATCTTGCATAGCTAGAAGAAAGTTATCTAACTTACTAACTATGACTGTTAGTCAGTTATTTACTTTGGATTTACGTATAAGAACTTTCTGATCATTAACTAGATTCCATGTGGAATAACTGGCCCCTGGGTCATTTTATTAATTAAAATGCTGTTTATGTGCATCCTTAGTGCTGTTAGTGTTATTTACATGTAGTTTATCCCTCTGTTATGAAATGTAATTTATTGTGAAATCGAATGTCACATTTCGTGTTGATGCTTTTACAGAATGTAATTCGCTCTCTACCGTACCAACCTGAACGCAATTATGTAAATTTATTTGTTTTGTCGTCAGAATATATTAATCTGCTATAGACAGCCTTCTATTTATTACTTGATATCATTAGCGTTAAATAAGTCTGTATTCCGGTATAAGATAATAAAATGACTGCCTGTTTAACCTTTCTTTATATCAAGTTTGTAAGCTTGAAGTAAACACCAATCCCATTGTATTTAACCAGTAGTCGAACAACATAACAAAACTACCGCCAGTCGCAACGCACTGACGCGTTTCGACCTTCCATGATTATCATCAGAGTACGACGGCAAACTGACTATCGAGGATCAAACCGCAGTCAATATATATGGAAATCAAATTTAGATATGCGGCTCTCACCTCTAGCAGTCTCGCATACATTGAACTTGACTGGAAATGTCGGCTGCACAATTTCTCTGCAGTCACGAACATTAAATGTTTGCAGCTTTCGCCACATATACATATATAGGCAATAGAATTAAACAATAATTGATTGCGCGGGTGGTGGTAACAATTCTATAAATCAAGTTTGCGAGCTTGAAGTAGACACCAATCACATTGTATTTAATCAGTCGTCGAACAACATACCGCCAGCCGCAACGCACTGACGCGTTGTTTAACCTGTCTGTTTTCAAAATGTACTTTGTCTTGCTTATAAGAGTTTTTGCCTTTTAATGGCATTGCTGTTTATAATTAATTTTCCGAGCCGCCCAACTTGTTAGAAGTTTTCCTTTCCTCCTGAAAGCTTTATTGTTTTCGACTCACCAGCAAATATTGACTTCCAGTTGTTTTACGATTGGCTGATTCTATCCTGGATTGTGATTATTGGGTAAGCTTTTATATATGCAGATTTCCGTTTATCGTATGCTTAAGCTGTATATGAAAATGCCCAATAGTTTTTCAATAGCATCTAATCGTTTAATTCGCTTAAGTTATTCTATTCTTTAATTTGTGCCTTGATTTGTACCACCAGCATCAAAGACCTGCTCAGTAGCTGTTGGTTCCATATTGCAAAAGATGTTACGGCAAGCAATGCTTACCAACGCGGTACTGACCAAAATTTTATTGCGGGTTTGATATCTTTTAAAAGGATTCTTCAACCTTTAATGACACGAATAATGGTGTTCGGAAACTTTAATGACTATCTTCGTCATTGGAAATGGATGTATTATTGGGTCCAGCCTGTTTAATTATGTTACCACAACACTCCTCGAATTGCTGATTTGTGGTGGTGGCCGACATGCTGAATTCAAATAGCTGAGGATGTCCTTTTGATGACAGAAAAGGGGGGCGAAATCTAGAGATACATAAAACGAACTAACAAAACAGTCCGAACCGATCAGTCCCAAACCATGCACATCTGATGCTGTCATTAAGGCCAACTTTGATCCAGAGACTAAGAGCAAACCAAAAATTTATTTTATTACGTCCCATGTAACTCTCACTAATCAAAGGACACATGAATAGGAAAAAATATAATGGAGTCTATGGATGTGTGCCTGTAGGCATGTATGTATTTATGTATGTGTATGTATGCATTTTTATATGTATGCGTGTATGCATGTATGTATGCATTTATGTATGTATACATGTATGTATGTATTAATGTATTTATGTATGTATGTATGTATGTATGTATGTATGTATGAATGTATGTATGTATAAATGTATGTATGTATGTATGTATGAATGTATGTATGTATGTGTGTATGTATGTATGAATATATGTATGTTGTATGTATGTTTGTATGAATGTATATATGTATGCATTTTGTATGTATGTATGTATGTTTGTATGTATGTATGTATGTATATATGCATGCATGTATGCATGTATATATGCATACATGTAGGTATGTAGGTATTTATGTATGTATGTGTGTATGTATGTATTTATGTATCTATGTATGTATGTATGTATGTATGTATGTATGTATGTATGTATGTATGTATGTATGTATGTATGTATGTATGTATGTATGTATGTATGTATGTATGTATGTATGTATGTATGTATGTATGTATGTATGTATGTATGTATGTATGTATGTATGTATGTATGTATGTATGTATGTATGTATGTATGTATGTATGTATGCATGTATGCATGCATGTATGTATACATGTAGGTATGTATGTATTTATGTATGTATGTATGTATGTATGTATGTTTTTATGGGTGTATGCATGTATTGATGTATGCACGCTTGTATGTATTTATGAATTTTTGTATGGATACATATATATATATGTATTTTAGTATGTATGTATAATTGTATGTATTACTTTACTAATGCATGAATGTATTGGCGCATGCTTGTATATATGTTTTTTTTATGCTTGCATATATTTATACATTTTAGTTTTTTTTAATTTCGCTTTTTGCATGTTAACGAATATATTGTTCTAACCTGTTAACATGAATGTTTTGTACAAAATTTTCACTAAAGTAATACGTTTAAAGCAAACTTGTCTTATAAGCAAATTAATTGATAGAAGTAAATTTTAAAATTTTTTGTAAAAACTTTAAAATTAGAAAGGTTCCATACCAAAATTAAAGTCCGATTTAATTGTAACACGGAAAAAGTTGTGAATAATTGACTGGTGTTTTGCAAAATTCAACCAAGTAACCTTAGTTGAAATCTACAATAGGAGTTAACGCGTGATGTAATTTAGTTTTATCAAAACAATATAAAGCATGTTTCATCCGTCAAACGAGCGAAAACTTTGTAAAGTGAAGTTTTTAGGTCATAAATATCTTTATAAATAAGGTCATGTGAATAAAGATGCCATTGTCACGAGGAAATTATGGTTAATGCAATTCTTCACTTGTTTTTATTCTGTAGTGCTTATAAACATGTTTAAAACTTTGAATAATACATGGATAGGTCAACAATGTATTTCCCTTAATAATAAACATTAGCATTGTATTTACTAGTCTCTTTTGTAAAAAAGTTAAATTTCTTTCCTTAAAAATTTTACAACGGAGCTAACAGGTATGCTAACTTTCTTGGTATTTACACAAAAAATAGAAAAAAACATTTTTTAATTCTGAGATTTATGAAATTTTGCAAAAACAATTCTTTGTGATATTACTACGAAAGAATTTATCAAACTTGCAACGCAGATCTAAAAAATTGTCTTTTCGTCGTTTTACTTGATAATGTCAAGCTTGCATATAAAAAACAATTAATTAATGGAAACCTGTCATATTTCATACCCTAGGCTAGGCAGATCACTTCACTTTTGAGAACCATTTTACATTTGGCAGAATTAAACTAACTGGCTACTTAACCTTATTAGCTCATATTCTGCCGTAAACTCAACATTTAATTGGCCTAATTACTCTTTTCTTTGCTTGCATCATATAGCAATATTATATTACGTATTGCAAATAATTTGTTCATTAGAAATATTTTGCCAAAAGCTTGTCATATGCTCATATTTGCTTATCTGAATATATATATATATATATATATATATATATATATATATATATATATATATATATATGGTTTCGTTTTCATAAAATAGAAAATGAAATTAATCAACTAGGCAAGTTTTATCTTCACTTAGAGCTTATAACGTAGCTGCCGTAATTGCTGCAGCATCTGATGGAAAGTATTTGCAAAACCGTAAACGTGTGCATACTACTTAAAGCTAAGCGCAATGCACGATTTAATTCATGTAGTGGATTTGCTGTACGTTTCTGAAAAAAATGCAATTTCGTTCATATACAGGCTAATGAAATTCCCGCAGTTCCTTGATTAGTACCTAAATTAGTCGAACCTAGAATAGGTAAATTGCTGCACTTATTTTCGCAATCAGTGTATTTCATTATACCAGCAACTTATGTATACTAATATCTTGACATATATCTTTAAAGTATAAAGGTCAGAACCGAGAACAAAAAGAATTTTGATTTTAAGCATCACTTATTGTTGGTATATTCTGTGAAGTCACGAGATTTTCTGCAATTACTCATCTGCACAGTATTGTGATAATTATGAAGGTTTGAAAAATGACTGGTGAAATACAATGTGCTTGGTGTTTCATTCAAACTCTTAAACTCGAGTTGAATAATATTTACCACCACACGCGCAATCATTGAATGTTTAATTGTAATACCTGGTTAAATATGTGGCGAAAGCTGCAAAAGTTAACGTTCGTGACTCCAAATAAATTGTACAGCCGAAATTTTCAATAAATATAATGTATGCTAGGCTATTACAGGTGAGAGCTGTACATCTGATTTTGCTTTCCATATATATGCATTGCGGTTTGATCCTCGCAGGTCAGTTTGCCGTCATATTCTGATTATGGTCAAAGAAGGATGAAACGCGTCAGTACGTGTGGCTGACGGTAATTAATCTGTGTCGTTCGACGACTGGTTAGATAAAATTGTATTGGTGCATACTATAAGCTCGCAAACTTGATTTAAAATATATAATATTTAAATATTATATATACAAGCATGTAATATGTATTGGGAACCTAGTAACAAATTAGTTCAGTTGTGACCAGAAGGATAAACCAAAGACAGCATGAACGGGAAGTATAATCTCATGCATATTCGTTCCGTGCTTATCGGTTGGAACCGGTATTACGCCCTTTAGCCACTATATATTTGAGTGAGCAATGTGGGATAAAAGGACGGTACAATCCCGTAGACGAATGTGTAAACCTGCAGTAGTGAAGCTAACATTATAAAATGTCTCGAAAATGCGACAACTCAATCTATGTAATTTATAAACCGAATCTGAAAAGAATACTAACACTATGGCTATTGTGTCAGTAACTGATACCAACATTATAATACCGAAAAGGTACATGGTACTAACACTACGGTTGCCAAGTCGGTATATGGTACCAACATGTTGAATATCAAAGTATGCTATAGTTCACCGAAATTGTGAATTTCAACTATTTCTGAACACCTGTTACTCCAGTAATTCTATGCACTCTGGGCTTGATCACGAAATGTGATATCTGATAGGCCAGAGTGTATTGAATTACTGGAGTAACAGGTGTTCATGAAAAGTTGTAATTCTCAATTTCGGTGAACTATAACATACATTGATATCCATCATGTTAGTACCATAGTGTTAGTACAATGTACCTCTTCGGTACTACAATGTTGGTATCGGTTACTAACACAATAGCCATAGCGTTAGTGTCCTTTACAGACTCGGTATATATATATATATATATATATATATATATATATATATATATTATATAGTGTGAGTTAGCGTTGAAGTCGCATTGTCGTAGACTTCATATGATGTTAGCTTCACTATTGCAGGTTTACACATTCGTCTAGGAGATTGTACCGTCCTATTATTCCACATTCTTCGACCTAATATATAGTGGTTAAATGGCGTATTACCGGCTCCTACTGATTAGTTGCCAGTAAGCACGAAATGAATGTGTATGTGATTATACTTTCCGTTCATGTTGTCTTTGGTTTATCCTTCAGTCTACAACTGAACTAACTTGTTACTAGGTTCGCAACACCTAATACTTGCTTGATTTAAAGTATTCTACCATCACCCGCGCAATCAATGATTTTTCTATTGAATTACCTATACGCATGTGACGAAAGCTCCAAATGGTTTTATGAACTATAAATTTATGAATGAGAAATTGCTTTCATATTGGTTGCCTGTCTGATGTTTACCTTTGATACTGGTGTATTAGCCCTAAATTTGATCGGTAAGGGCTTGTGGATTTATATACGCACATTTTGCTACAAATAAGGTTTTAAAGTTTGCCTTTTGTTCGTAGACATTCTTTTCAGCCGGTGATGTTGATATTTCTGTTGATTATGAACTATAGGTCTGAGTCTATTTAATTTTCCAAATTTGGCATATATCCACGATTTTTACACTATTATTTATAAAATCCATGGATTCCATACATTATGCAGGCGAATAAATGCAGAATGTCGTGTTGTTTAGTAGAATATACCAAACATAAAAGTATTTTTGACCAAAAAGCCGTTTTCTTTTCAATTTCCGCCTTTGGATTTCTTGTATTAATAAAACTGAATACATACCGATGAATTGCATGATAAACTAGAGAATCATTGGCAAATTAGAAGAACACTTTTCTGACTACTTGATTTTTTCCAATTATGCCAATTAACTTTAATTTGCTCAATAAAGTTTAATTTAAAATTTTTTATTATTAGACATTATTTCAATATACTTAATATATATGTACTTTTATTATATGTAAAACAAATTCAGATCTAAATTGGAAGGGACGTACATAAAATATGACAAGCTCATTTATTATTGGTAATTTATCCTTAATGATCGAAATTCACTGTATCAAAATGATGTGAATATAAGTTAATATATGTATAATTTAAAATGTTGAATATCGCGATTAATATCGATTAAAAACATAAACCAAATCGAGGCATTTTAATTCATCTCTTAACTGTGGAATACCGCAGCAAATTGCTATTTGATATGGCTTTTTCTGCACTTTGTAGAAACAGCAATTATTACTGTGAAATTCATATTTTTATAAATAATTCAAGTATTTACTTTTGCAATTAGAGAATTGCATATATAATTAGCTGCTTCAACTGCTCAATACATAGAATATAGGTAGAAAATAAATAATGAAATAACTTACATTTTATATTTAGATTATTCCTTCCCAATGTAAAACAACATTAAAACTTTAAATATTTTGGATGTATTTCAAAATATATGGTTGATAAATTTGACAATATCCATAAGAACGTCAATAAATCATCCAGATAAGGTTATTAAGGCTCGAGAAAATGAGACAAGTTCCAGCAATACGCACACTATAACGATCAAGGCGAATAAAAATGAATGCAGCTTTACAACTAAATATAATTAAAATTTCTTTAATTGAACCTGCTGGCTAGCATAAACGGCTAGACAGTATTCTGTTTTTTGACAAAATAAAATAGCATGTGTTCTTTACAACTTACATTGTATTATAATACAACTTCTGATTTAAAGTTAGTAACGATATTTCTTTGTCTTATTTAGTTATTGATATAGTACTCATAAATTTTGCAACCAACAATGAATGATTGGTTGACCTCTATAGCCCAGTATCGATTTCTATATTTCATTTATAGTTCCAATGTGCTTTTCCATAGCTAAATCGCTCAAATGCACAGTAATGTTACTAACTTCGGAGAAAAAACAAGTTTTCAAATACGCTGAAAATAAAAAATCATTTGTCGTCATTTAACTATTTGCGATAGACCTAATATCATTGTTGTCAGAATAATATTGCCAGATTATTTTCGTCGGCTTCGTGTCAAAACAGCATAAATATTTATTATCATAAAATGAATACAGATAAAATTAATTCATTAGTCATAATTTTAATCAATACCCTCACTAATGTTTCTATATATATATATATATATATATATATATATATATATATATATATATATATATATATATATACATATATAGACTAATAACATTCCCTTTGCAATCTGTCATTTATATACGTCCTCGGTTTTCATTTGATTATGTGGGTGGCAACACCCACT
>JAQBSW010014416.1:0-11705 GCA_029291075.1 Eudiplozoon nipponicum
TTGCATTGTCCGTTTCCTCCGAATGCTTAGCAAGAATTGGTTTTTGACTTTTTCCACGTTTCATAATGTTCTATAACTACGATTGCCATTAATCCAAGTTTCATCATATACTCTTAATGTATTCAGGAGGGATTTCGTCCTCCTGGTTAGGAAGCCTTTTGCCTAAAGTACGTGTTTGTCTAAGTTCAGTTCATATGATGTATTCAGCTAGTAATATCCTTGATTTATACTCAAAATTGAATCAGATAATAAAAAAAGCCTCGCTTTTCTAACTGAGTTACATGATTTGACCGATGTATTTCCCCATCAGATCTATTATCTTTTTTAATGATACTTTATTTAACATTAATCAGGTGACCATTCCTCAAGAATATTTATTTCAATCGTTTAAATGTTTTGTTTTAGGCTATTTTAAATTCACTATTTCAGGATGATTTTATATGATGGATTTTCAAATACCAAATTTCATTGCATATTGGAGTTTAGATTCGAAATTTATTTAAATACATTATTTAGTATCATTTCTATAAATACCCTTTTGCATTGTTTATCTTTATCTTTTCGACATATATTTTAATTACTCTAGCTGATAAGCTAAATAAACAAATTTCCCTTACTCTAAATCTTCAAGATTCCAATTTAGGAACATGTTATACAGAAATCATAAAAAGGATTTTTGAGTAAATGTGTTACTTACAAAAGACTTGTTTTAAATAATGCGTTTGCAAATAAGACCGACATTGGTTGACTTAGCGTGAAAAATTTAATTTCTTAATGAAATCTCTTTCCGAATAAAAGCAGTAAAAAGTCAAATATATTTTAAATTTCCATTATAATTCTTTATTACTTTTCTGAACACTGTTATAATACTGTTCAGGCATTCCAATGAGGCTTGCACCAGGATTATTATATACATGGATATAACATCAAGGGTTGTCAGTATATAACTTTCCGTTGTGTTTCATTTAATAATATTTCCGGTAATTTTATATGTGTTCTTCAGTGTATAATAAAGGCAATAAGTGGATTTTCTAACGGCTTGATACAGAAATTTCGATATTCAATAGCTAATCGATTCTGAACATTCCTAATTAAACTATGTGAATTCACTTGTACATGGATCTTCACGAAATTATATTCGCTTAGGTGGAAATTATCTCTTTGGGATAGTGAATTTCTGTGTTAATTACAATTCATGTTACCTAAACCTTTCATTGATAAATTTTTTAACCTCAAATTGCAACTAATAAGTCGGATCTTCATTTATTTTATTAGAAAATACACCATTATCTTGTTCGTCATAAATGTTCCATTATAATCCAGCTGGTTCATTATAACCTTGCCCTAACATTATCAGCGATAAGACATATTACATTATTTGCTATAAAGTCTGTCCTTAGGCATATCATTCATTATTCGGCTTTATTATTTTTTTTATTTCACTTCATGTTTCAACTCAAAGGTAGCTCCATCCAATTAACTTTTTATTTTATTTTATCAATGAGGAACTGTCTTGTCAAATAAGTAAATTCTTCGGCATTAATTCAGTATGCATTGCAGCATTTTGTAAAAGTTTACTCATTTTGGTAATGCTACAGATACATTGATTGCAAATTTATCACCTGTTAAGACATTGCAGAATTCTTTGTTTTTTTCAATTAGAGCCAATACATTTCCAAGTGTATTAGCTTCTCATCAAGTCGCAGTCTAAGTTTTTTTAATCTCTTTATTTATTGCGTTATCTTTTATTTCCTATTATATGATGTTAGCTTCACTATTGCAGGTTTACACATTCGTCTAGGAGATTGTACCGTCCTATTATTCCACATTTTTCGACCAAATATATAGTGGTTAAAGGGCGTAATACCGGCTCCTACTGATGAGTCGCCAGTAAGCACGAAACAAATGTGCATGAGATTATACTTTCTGTTCATACTGTCTTTGGATTATCCTTCTGGTCACAAATGAACTAATTTGTTACTAGGTTCGCAACACCTAATACATAATATGGCTCTTGTTTTAGTAACCGATACCAACATTATAGTACCGAAAATGTACATGGTACTAACACTATGGTTTCCAAGTCGGGACATGGTACTAACATGTTGGATATCAATGTATGCTATAGTACACCGGAATTGAGAATAAAAACGATTTCTGACACCTGTTACTCCAGTAATTCCATACACTCTGGCCTTGATCGATATCAGTTATCACATTTCGCGGTAAGCATGACATCATTCAATTCAATATATTACAGTTAAATACTGTTTGTTGCGAAGAGCTAATATATATGCAAGTATGTATTAGGTTTTGCGAACCTAGTAACAAATTAGTTCAGTTGTGACCAGAAGGATAAACCAAAGACAGCATGAACGGAAAGTAAAATCTCATGCACTATCGTTTCGTTCTTACTGGCGACTCACCAGTAGCAGCCGGTATTACGCCCTTTAACCACTATATATTAGGGTGAGGAATGTGGGATAATAGGACGATACAATCTCCTAGACGAATAAGTAAACCTGCAGTAGAGTAGCTAACATCGTTTAGTCTCGACAATGCGACTTCAACGCTAACTCACTCTATATAATATATATACCGAATATGCATAGGATAAAAGCACTATGACTGTTGTGTTAGTAGCCGATACCAACATTATAGTACCGAAAAGGTGCATGGTACTTACACTATGGTTTCCAAGTCGGGACATGTTACTAACATGAAGGTTTATCCTTCTGGTCACAACTAAAGAAATTTGTTACATTCTTGCAAGTTGACTTTATGTTTGTGGATGCAGAAGATGTTGTGTTTCAATATTTGTGGAGCCTTCGAGAAATGTCATATATCAATAAAACTAAGTTTCCACCATATACTTGTGTCAGATTATCACGGTTTTGGCACAGGAGTGAAACCTTTAGATTTTTGGTATCAATTTCTTGTCAGTTATCATTGAACAGAAGAATTCATGCGCTTAGAGTTGAGGGTTCATATTTAAAGTACGGCTCTAAAATATGAATTATCCATTATCTGCCAGTGTTGGTGAAATACGGTAAACCAAAATTAGTTGGTAGCACTGCGCATACATGCAAATATTACCCTAGTTATCTATCAAAACTGCCACGATTAGAAATATTTCAAAGATATTGTGCGGCTTACTTGACCAAAATTAGCAGAACACGCATACTGTCCAAATTTGAACATTAAAAGTAAATATATAAAACATAAATTGAGACTGAGTTTTACAGATGATCTAGCCAGCTGACTGACACGTAGCCGAAAGATGATTTACTATTTTGCCATATGTCACAAATTTGAGAAAATATATTTTATAGATCATCATTGAATAAATTAAATTTTCAATATATAAATTCTGTTTTATAATAAAATATAAAACAATCATATATAGAAACAAGCTCCGTGAAATTTTCGTTATAGATTTTGTCATTTATGCAAAAACGATGAACAAAATTTTAAACCTTGCAAAAATTTAAGCGATTCTATTGAAAATACTTTTGAATTAGAGCAAGAGTTGATTGTTGATATCAATGCAAATTTGACCTATGGAAAGTTAGATGCAGATATCAATAGGCAAATGTAACGTCACGTTACAAATTTAGCTAGACATTATGAACGCTTGCAAAGTAAAAAATTTTTCATATCTTTAATGCGAATTTTTCTCATGTTAAATACCCGACTTCTGTAGATGTATAGGTATGTGAAAGTTGACGAAATTCTATTACAAATAATGAATCACAGAGAAACAACCGGATGTCGAATGGAATTTGAGGTCGAAATAAACAGACCTATATGCTCGTTTATTAAGAAAAATTATCAGAAGGAACAAATTTTGGGAGAGTATTGGTAATTATTTTACTATATATTTTTTATTCAGTTAGCCAAATGAGGAAATAATTTCGTTTTTTGATAAACTTAATTTATACTATATATATATATATATATATATATATATATATATATATATTATATGTGAGTGCATATAATAAACGAATGAAAATTTAAAATTAATTAAAGATATGTAATTTATCATTTAATTAATAGGCATGATTGTGGGAATTGTTACCTTAAATGATTGTAAAGCTTGGTCTCATTAAATGGATAATTTTAAATGATAATTATGTTAACTAATGAGACGTTTTTATAGGAACTTTATAACAGGATCATGCCAAATCATAAACTGTTATTTAGAATCATGTTAGCCAACGGGGAGTTTTCTCTTGATCAATTGTAAAATATCCTTCTTTTACACTGGTACGATTTCGTGATATTTTCTCTAAGCTCCGTCAAATAAAGTCGCATATGTTTCACAAATTATTCTCTCTCAAATTTTAACAGAATTTACAGTAGTTGAGATACTGCATAAACCGAGTTCAATAAATGAATTTATACGAAGACACCACACCCATAAAAACCGATCTATTGATGCGGATATTTAATTGAGCAACGAGAAAGCATGAAATCGCCTACTTATCAATTTGGAAAACAGTGTCAACCACGTGCTATCGTCCTATTGAACCGCCTATTTTATAATTATAACAAGACTGCTAGAGGTTAAGCAGCCATCATTATCGTTCGGCCAGCGTTCTTCACAGGACAAATCTGTGGTGTGTGTGTGTGGCAGAACAGTCATTAATTGATAATTCGTCGGTTTCCTGCTTAAAAGTTTTCAACGTGCCTGAGCTAAAACATAATGTAGCTGTACAGACTTTGCTCCGTTCCTGATACTAGTTTGGGCTGGTATAACATAATTAAAATCTTTCATAACATGCTGAAACAGATTTTGTGACAACTACGCAGTAAACGCAGATTTTATTAACGGTAAGGTAGATTACAAATAAATCTACAGTATCAGCGCATAGACAAAATATTTGATTCCAGGTGGGTTGGAATACGATTGCGCATTACCCGTACAGGCAAACAAAACAATCTATGCTTAGTCAATTGCAACGGCCACATCGTGTTATAAGTCGACCATACGGTAAGTTGAAAATTATTTGATTGTGGTACTTTCATCTAGCAAGAGACCATATAATTGTGCAAATCATTGTAGGATGTCACTTATAAAACTTGTAATGAAGATCAACTAAATATTGACTTGTCAACACATATTAACTCTTGTTTCAAAATTAACTTAAATACAAATGTCAATAATGAAGCTAAATCTGAACTCATTCATAAAACATCAATCTTTTTAATTATGACGGTCGTTATAAATTGAGTATATACTGAAAGTTCTTAGTTGTAAAAGACTGAAAGATAGCTAAATTTAGCATGAACTCAGGATTGTTATCAATACGTTGACACTACCATAAGAGAGCCTCTGAGATGCCAGGCCCGGATAATCCATATATGCGGTATGATCATCTAATTTAGAACAACTAAATCCCTCAGAATTATTATTTAAACTACATTTCTCAAGTCCAACTGCTAATTGCTCTGTATCCTCAATATTTAATAAACCAGCCATAATATTAGAATAAGATTTCTTGCAATATAAATATTATATATATATATATATGTTTATATATATATATATATATATATATATTGTAGCAATAAGTGTGCTCACCCAAATACGCTGATATCCACAGATAACAGAACGACACGGTGGTGATCTTGAAAACAAATATCGACGTCAATTACCTGAAGCAAATCAAGTTTTGCGAACTTGAATACATGCGAGACTGCTAGAGGTGAGGGCCGCATATCTAACTTTGATTTACATACATAGTCAATGCGGTTTGATCCGCGATAGTCAGTTTGCCGTCCTACTCGGATGATGATCATGAAGAATCGGAACGCGTCAGTGCGTTGCGGCTGGCAGAAGTTTTGCTATGTTTTCCGACGAATGGATAAATACAAAGGGATTGATGTTCATTTTAATCTCGCAAACTTGATTTAGAGAATTTTTACCACCACCAGCACAATCAATTATTTGTTAAATATTGTTATCGTGTTAGCACTTCTTTCTTCTGATAATCATTATTTAATAAAAGGCACCTAGACTAGTTAAAATTGCTTTCTAATAATATTCGCAAATCTGCCGTTCTTCAAAACTATGTGATCTGTCTTAGATTGTCTATGAGTTGCAGATACCACTGCCTCTGTAACACATTTCGACTCCTCCGATGATTATATGCAATATTTCTCAAGCTCTATCCTTCACCTATGCAATGGTTGCATAGAAAACAGGTGTTGATGGATCTAACACCCCAGCCTTTGTTCATTTTCTGTGTTGTTTCTGTGACTGTCTCCATCTTCTTATGAATAGCCGCAGAGTGGCGTTTGCTGATAACTATATTTTAATTCCTGCGATGTCGATATTTGTTACATTGCTATATCCAGTGGCCCAGTTCTGTCAACAGCTTGGAATAACACAGCATATAATCAAAGTGTAAAGCGACAACGCCCGAAAGAAATCTTGGATACACTAAGTGTGACGCTCGCACTGCGCATTCTCAGACTTCATTTGCTTAAATCTATTATTGTGAGCATTTTGATTGTGTGTGTATGTGTGTGTGTGATTAGAGGCCTGATGATGGAACGGGAAACGTAGCAAGTCAACGAAGATAAGACCGTACCTCATTCCCGGTGTTCGGTATGAACGATGTTCTAGCCTTCGGAGTAAAGAGACGAATCAGCACACGGCCACCACGAAGACTGACTCGATGAATGCTTGGAAATAAGGATCAGTCTGATCTTTGCAAATCTGATAGTGCAAAGCGACAACCCGCGAAAGCAATTCGTGGATATTCTAAAGTTTAACACAGCATATGTCTCCCGAACATTCACCTAATATTCGGGTTTCAGATGCAACTCCTCTAAATTAGCCCAAAGCGTTTGTTTTGACTCCCAGTTTGTGAAGGGGAATACAGTATGTACGGTTTTCAATTTTACTCAAAGCTTCGCAAAGTCGAGTCCTAACAGCAAGACTCTCTTACCTGACACCATGATCCGCCTCAAGTTGTTGTACTTGTTTAATTTCGTAGCCCATTTCTAATATCGTATATGTTGAGTCACTTAATTGTAATTTTATTTAATTAAAATTCACATTCATGTCAATTCGAAAAGGAACGTGAATTCGATTAGAACTTAAATACCGACACCAAGTTCCAAGGTTTAGTTCGCTAATTACTTAACTGGACATTCGTCTGAGGCACACGCTATACCATGCTTACAGTGTTAGGACTGACCATAAGAATTAATGATGACATAGTATTGTGGGATCGATACAACTATGAGGAAAGAATGTCACGCACCATGTCATTCCACTCTATAGTTAGCTCTAGAGTTTCAAGATTCATCTAGGATAATGAAAAATTCTGAAATAAATATTAAGCCACACAAGCTTTCACCTGTGCAGAATTTCGAAATTATTCATTTTGTAAGATGGAAGGGTGACATTCGCGATCAGAATTTTATTGTACTACTATAATTAATCCCATGGAGGTTTTCCTAGACAGTGTAATATTTTATAATAGTTTCACCATTTTTGACAAAAATTTTAACTTCCACGGTAATTTGAAGATAATAAAATAAAACTTCAGATATATATTTCTGAAATATTCCTTGAAATGCGGCCAGCGTTTTTTTTAAATAATAATATGAATTGACCTTTGTTCAATAAATGCAAGTTTATCGGCTCAAATTAATTCCCTGACAGATTGTCAAAATATAATTCAAAATTTAATACGCGAAATAGTGCCGTTGAGCTAATACGTGCGACTTTGCATCTATTTAAGGTCGATGCAATTGCCATTCAACAATTTCCTGCTCTGCTTGCTACGTGTGGTTGCTTTCTTTTACCTTGCTGAACTGTCCTGCTTGCGTTTACCACGCTGTCACTAATTTGTCTTCAGTCACGCCAAACTTCATGTTACTTCTAGTCAAAAGTGATCGATCATTTAATAACCGGATTTCTACGTTTACCAGTCATATCACCATGACTAGTTTATGCCTTCGAACAAAACTTTAGAAAATCCTGCTTCGCCAATTCAATTTGCTCATAGGATCACCAGCCAACTTACAGGACAGACGGAGCTAGTGTCTAGATGAAGTTCTGGACACTCTTACGCGGCTATCACACACAAACCCTCACAGCGTTTGCAGGTGAGTGATTTCCTGGACTTGTTAAATGCCACCCACAGTAAATTTTCACTCCGTTTCCCTATTGATCTTCTTTGTAACGTCGCACGGAACTTCCTTTTAGCCAGGGTGTTACAAAAGTACAACACATGGGCAGCTCAACTTAAAATGCGGTAAATCATTACAAAATTTGTGATGCTGTGGATTATATCTCAGACTAATATTCCATTTTTAAACTTGAGATAGGAATAACTGCTTCTCTGTAATTTCATACTGACGCACGTTTTTATTCACCTTCTAATTGGACAAAATTGTATTGGCAATTACAACTTTGTAAACAATGATGCGAATAGCAGAATTAATTATTTAGTGGATATTTCAAATAGAGGCGAAATATATGTCAATATTTATTATGCAAAATTTACCTGAATTTCCTATGCAATCTGCTGATATCGCTCGTAATTGCTTGGTTCAAGTTGCAGATATCAAATGTTGCTGAAAATGTTTGTTGCAGTAACCGTCGTGTTTACCAATTAAACAGCAAAGAATCTACTATTCATGACCAATTTCCAGAGGTGTTAAGTAAAATATAGTTGCAGGGTGCGTGCTTTTCAATAATAAAATAAATATAACAATTTAATTTGGTCGAAAGTGTTTGTGTGTGTGCGAAATTCAGATATAGGTACGTCTTTAAGAATTCATATTTTTCCAAATATGCGTTGAATATACTATTCATACACATAAACCTTCCTTCCAATGACCACTAGAAGTAGAAACATAATAAAAATTCGATTAACTAACTAAATAGAATCTTTTTTGAATAGCCTGCAGATTTAATTAATGGAGTAACTAAAAAAGGAGTTAAACAAACTAGGAAATGTTTATGCGAATCAAATACGTTTTGGCCTGCATTGCACATTAGATGAGATGGTAAAAAAAGTTTGTCCATAAAAAAACTAGCGAATCATTCATTTTGGTGCTTTTGAGGTGAAGATATAATGAACTAGACCTACAGCTGCGGTGGAGGGAAAAAATCAAACACTCGTTCAGAAATGAATTTAAACACGCAATGCGGGTATCTAATCGCTTAACGCGATACACCCAACACATCTAAGCATTGCGTGTTACGCTAAATACGCTAAATTGCTTTGTAGAAGATTATATAACTATATTTAATTAGGGCATATTTTCAGGAATATATTTAATAAATACTTTCAGTAAATACGAAACATTGCATAAGATAGCAGATGTAATTCTTCAAGGAAATCGGTTACGCTCCTATCTGCGAAATTGGTATTCGAACCGTGGCACATTTCCTTCTGTTATGAAACTGGTTGTGTGGCATTTCTCGCGTGATGGATAAAATGCAAAGCAGAAGCCAATTTGCCACCGTTCGAGCCCGTTCACAGCATTTCTGGCAATTACTTGATGAGTAATCTATAATGACTCAACCGGGCGAACTAATTCATTGCATATATAATTATAACATATATTTCAGTTCTCTACAAGGCAAAAACAGAGAAAATGCTTCTGGCTTTTGAAGCTATTGCAATTAATAAGCTGAAGCCCTGCTTAAACGTGCAGAAAATAATTCAAAAAGAAATTAAATTGGACTGGAACAAAGACATAACCGACATGCCTTCAAAAATAGTCAACGTTTCGCAAAATACGACACATCCATCAATTACGGATGCAATTGCAATGAAAGCGATGACACACCAAATGACGTTACGCAAAAGGAGTGGTCTAAATTGCGCAAAAGTAGTGGTCTAAATTGCGCAAAACAAAGGCTAACATAACGAAGAGGAGATTGGTTACGACAAATGTACAGTGGGATTGGATGAACGAATATACTAACGAATCCAGAACAATGGCTGTAGATACTGGTAGAAATAAGATTTATTAATAAATGTTATTCCATGGAGTACGTTGTTTTGTTCTTACATTTTAAAAAATGGTGAAATTAGAAACTATCAATATATATATATATATATATATATATATATATATATATATATATATATATATATATAAAAAAATATATATATATATATATGCCCATGGAAAATTCTGGATATGCGACACGCATGGCGCAGTGGATTCAGTTCCAGACTCCAAAGTAATATTTCACGGTTCGAGCCCCTTCCGTCGTAAATTTTGGACTGTACTCGACGAGTTCCTAATTGGGAGAAAACCGGTCTATAGGAAGAATTATCTTTACTACCTGAATCAATGTTTTACTTATAATGTAAACAAATAAATAATCAAATTCTACCATTAGATTTCAATGTCATATATATATATATATATATATATATATATATATATATATATATATCAACAATATCTATTGCTATATTGTCGATTCATTTATATTTGTATTTGGTATCCACAATAAGGATTCTAAAATAAATATAAATCTGGTCAAAAATACTTTTTTTAATATTTTCTGTGAGATCACGTGATATTCTGGGATTACAAATTTGCACTGTGTAATTAATCATAAATATTTACGAGGAAGTACATTGAATAGAGTAATAAGCTTGGATTTATAAAAAAATCTGACGTTTAAATACAGTCAAAATAACAATTACAATCATATGAATTATAACATGTTCATAGATAAGATTTTGCTGTGTATGTAACAATTTGCGTCCAAAAACATTGTTTAAGGTAGTAACTTTAAATATTTCTTTGACTACGTGTATCGTGTATCCAGTGCAATCGCTTGCATTGATTTTCTGCCTGCATATTCGACGGCTAATTTGACACCTCAGCGCTCTTACATCATTGTACGCTTGAATTTTATGCTTTTGCCAGTTGTCTTCTTTAATTGTTCCTGCAATTCCTCCCTTTATTTGTTTTATTCATCTTACGTAATAATTCACTTTGTGCAACATCTGATATATATGATTTTACTAATGATAATAAATGCCCATTCATTCATTTATGTACATGCGCAAATATTGATAGGACTCAACTTTAATTATTTATTGTTTTCATGTCGTTGTATGTCTGCTTTTTTCTTGTGGAATTTTATCCTCTGTCCAATATGTTGTGCTTGTGATAGACGTTTGAAACTGCTATCCCTCTTCAAATCATACATTCAATCAGATGAGTTTCCAAAGCGTTTTCTCGTGCAATGTAGAAAAATAGTAATAAATCGACCTATTTTTGGATAGAAAGATATTTAATTAACTATTCTAAAAGCAACGAAATAAAATTTGATGACTTCGAATAATTGAGTTTCAGGGAATTTGACGCCATGGGATCGAACATATAGAGGAGTCTCAAATATGCGGCCAATATTGACATTGGTAAACTTTTCAATGTAAAAAACATCAATGTTATTATGAGACATACTTCAGTCGTTGAGAAGCGTAAAAAATGTACATAAGTATAGTTGTTAATAGACCGTATTCTCACTCACATTGTTGCTTAAATTATAGTTATATATCAATTAAAATCTTTAAGTTCAATAAACGTATATATTTATGTGTTTCGAATATATATTTATATAAGGTGTGTTCAGAAATATATATAAAATCGCAATGTCACTTAGATTTATTTATATAGATGCATAATTGTATATGAGTTGTACA